>WBMZ01011982.1:0-26997 GCA_013400975.1 Atrichornis clamosus | reverse complement strand
ATGACATCAGCAATGGTGTCACCAAGTACATCACCAGTGACACTGTGTCACCAGTCGTGTCACCAGCTGTCACCAGTTGTGTCACCAGTCGTGTCCCCAGTCGTCACCAGTCGTGTCACCAGGCGTGCCCCCAGTTGTGTCCCCAGTCGTCACCAGTCGTGTCACTGTTGTCACCAGTTGTCACCAGTCGTGTCACTGTTGTCACCAGTTGTCACCAGTCGTGTCACCGACTGTGTCCCCCGTGATGCCACCAGCGACGCCCCCTCACCTTTTCGATGTCCACCAGCTCGGCCTCGTAGATCTCGGCGATGGTGATGTGGTGCTTGGCGGCGATGGTGAAGCGGCCCTGGGGAAGGGAAGGGAGAGGAGGGAAGCGGGATGAGCGGCGGGATTCCCGGGATGGCGCGCGGCGCTCCGGAGGCGCTGCCTTACCATGTCCGTGTAGATATCGATGGCTGCGTTTAAGCAGTTGATGGCCTCTGCAGCGTGCGCGGAGAGACAACAGCGTCAGCCAAACCCCGCTCCCAATCCCACCCGGAGCCGCTCCGAGGAACGCCTGCCCCCGCAGGAATGCAACGGCCTCCATCCCAGCACCCCCAGCAATTCCCAAAGGGAACGGGCAAACATCGGGATGAGCCAACTACGAACGACCAAACTGCGGGTTTGTTGGATGCGTCCTCCAATGGAGCAAAATTCAACTTGGAAGTGCTGCTGTTTTCTGGGAATTTGGGAGTTTTACTCCTGTAATATCCACCCTGTTCTGCTGGCTCCTGGCAGAGGAGAACAGGGATAATGCTGGTGGCAGGTGGGGGCTGTGCTTCCAGACCCATCTAGGGAAAGGAGAATCGGAGGCTTTCCCAAAAATCACAACCCTGCTCTTTACAACCAGGTTTAAAGAATCCCAAATCCTTTATTCTCATCCCAGCAAAGGTCAGGACTGGGCAGGGATCCCACTGGGATCACTGCCTGAAGCCATTCCTCAGGAAGCCAGTATTTCCCTAAAGCCAAGCTACACCAGGATGGAAGCTCCCAAACTTCCCAAGACCCTACAGCATCCCAAATCCCAGCAGAGACCACGAGGAGATGCCAGGATGGTGTTCACCCCCTGCATCATCCCAAGCTCCTTCTGGAAAAACAGGAGTGCACCTCCGCCACCACTGAGCGCTTGGCTGGGAACAATCCCAGATTCCGCTCCCGGATTCCGCTCCCTTACCTTGCGGATCCGCTTTTTTGTAGGCATTCCCGGCATCCACAAAGCTGGTGGCCGAGTCGTGCTTGCTCTGGAGCTGCATGTGCAGCTTGGCCGCCTGGCAAAAGGCGTTTCCTGCCGCTGGGAAAGAAGGAACACCCATCCCATCAATCCCTGGGATGAGCGGGATTGCGCCGCTTCCAGGACCCTGGGAGATTCAGGGATGCGGGCTTCCCAGCAGGATCACCAGCTGTCATTTTAAAATTCATGGCAGTTCACTCCCTTTGCTCACTCTCCCAGTATTTAAACAGGACGAATTGCATGGATGGGGAGGCCATTCCGCATGGGAACAAGCTGGGATAACTCGCAGGAAGATGTTCGGGCACTCGCGGATCACCCGGGATCAGTGACCCTCCCCAGTCCCAGGATTTGGACTCACCACTCCAATTTTTGGCGATCTTGAACATGTTGGCAGCCCTGGTGTACATCTCACAGGCCTCCTCCACCCGGGTGTTGCCCCTGGAATTCAGCAGGAATGTTCCTGAGGCCGGGCCAGAGGGAATATGGCCCCAGAGCTGGAATCGGGCTTGGGAATTTTGGCCCTTCCAGGCTCAGTGAGGCCAATCCCTCCCTTGTGAAAACACTGAAAGGGGAATGCTGGATTTGGGGTCTCTCCCAAAATTCCAGGATGCCAAAGATCAGTATTTTTGGTAAGGGAATGCAGATTTTTCATGGAATCCCTGAGGGAGCTGGCGGGGCTCAGCCTGGAGACAAGGAGGTTCCAGGGGGAACCTTCTCCTCTCCACAATTCCCTGACAGGATCCAGGAGCCAGCTGGGAGTCAGGCTCTGCTCCCAGGGAACAAAAAGAATCTCAGAATCCTTAAGGCTGGAAAATCCCTCCAGCCCCTGAATCCAACATTCCCACCACAATCCATGCCCCCAGTTGCCACATCCATGCTGCTCTTAAATCCCTTCCTGCTCCAGCATCCTGGAGCTCACAACATGAATTATACCTTTTTTTTCCCATCCCTTGGGAATTCTGGCGCTTTTATCCCCTCCCTCCAGCAGCCGACCACGATTCATTTGGAAGCACAGGCGGGATTTTTGGATCACTCCTTGCCCTTGAAAGCCAATGGAGGTGGCACCAGGGAACGCTACACCCGGAGAGGCCTCCAGAACCAGGCGGGTTCCAGCCTTTTAATCCCAAAAAATTAAAAATCAAGGAATATAAGCACTTGTGCAAGGTGATGGAGCAATTCCGGGAAGAGCCCGGCTGTGGAGGAGGCGTTTGGCCAGGCCCTGGACAGCCTGGACATCCTGTTTCCCGGGAAGATGCCAAGAGCCGAGTCACCCCCCCCACCTTTCCTTCCTCTTTTTTTCTGCATCTATTTTTAGCCATGAAAATTAAAATTTCCCCTCCCGCCAACTCTGCCCGTTCCCTCCAAGGATTTTCAGGAATTTGCCGCCCGGATTATACCCCTGGAGCGGGCCCTGCCTGATTAATCTGCCGGAGAGGAATTTCTATTTAAAACTTGTGGGTTTAGGGCTGCGGTAGCCGATTCTTCCAGGCTGGTGGATAAAAACCTCCAGGCCTTCTTTCCTTAAAACACTATGGAAAAGCAGGACTGAGGTGGCCAAAACCATCCTGTTTCCAGACACACCCCCAGGAATAGCGACTCTGGAGCAGCCAGGCCCAGGGAAAAGGAAGCTCTGCCATTTTCTGGGATAGCGCCGGCCGCAGCAGCCGGAGCGGAGCCCTGGGGTGTCCTGTTCCCTGGGATTTCGGGAGAGCCCACCCCCGCCAGGGCGAATCCCGGTGACGCGGCGGCCGGGAGATGATTCCCCCCCGGGATAAAGCCGGGATGAGCGCGGGGCCGGACACGGGGAGGGGATGGGAGCTGCAGAGGCCGAGGGCGCTCGTCACATCCCAGTGTCCATGGACCCAGGAGGAGCTGTTCCAGGGGGATCGGGATGGGGGTTTGGAGCGGGATGGGGGGGCTCCGTGTGCCCTGACAGGGATAAGGGAGACCCTCACCCACACTGGGGGCAGGAATTGGGAAAAACAGGGAAAAGAAAGGCAAGGGGGGGAATGAAGGAAACGGGAAAGAGAGAATCCAGGAGCTGAAGGGGGGCAGATGGAAAGGGAGGGCAGGAGCTGGAGAGGGGCATCCAGGAGCCGGGAAAGGTGCAGGAGCCAGGGAAGGGTGGGGAGGCGGGTGGAGGTGATTGGAAGGGGAGAACAGGACATGGGAAGGGGGGGAATACAGCAGCTGGGAGGAGACGCAGAAGCCGGGAAGGGGGGGATGCGGGAGCCGGGAAAGGCGGGATGCGGGAGCCAGGGCCCCCCGGCCGCTCACCCGAAGAGCCCCCGCAGGAAGGAGTGCGAGCCCTTCACCCTCTTCTCGGCCTCCGCCATGAGCTGTACGGCCTCCCGCTCCTTCCCCGCGCTGTCCATCGCTCCCGGTTTTCCTCCTCCTCCTCCTCCGCTGCACCGGGAGCGCGGCGTGCGCGTGCGCGGGGCGGGGCGCGCGCAGGATGCGGGATGCGGGATCCGGGAGGGATGCGCGCCCACGTGGGAGCGAGCGGCTCCTCCCCGGCGGTGAAAGCCGCGCACCTTCGACCCTTTAGTTATTCCCAAAGGGAGCTTCCTTCAGGAGCGTCCTCAAAAGATGGCAGTGCTTAAATCCGAGGGAACGGGAGCGGGATCCCAGCCTACTGCTGGCGGTGGGATCTGGGTCAGGTCAATCCTTATCCCGAAGGTGTTTTCCCGCAGCTCTGATGCTGCTTCTGTTACTCTCCAGTCTTCCAGGGAATTACCTCACCTGTAACGCACGAGAGCGGAAGTTTAGATTCCCGGGATGTGGGCTACCCTTTCCTGGGAATATTCCACACTAAGGATAGTAGGGAGAAGAGACACCTCTGTCCTGCCCCTGTCAGTTGTTCAGCAACCCCCCTGGAAGGAGTCAGCCCTGTGCGGGGAAAACTGGGATATTCCTGCCTGATCCTTTCCCTGCGCACCCGCGCCGAGGGAATTCCGTAATCTCGAACACGACGCTGGACTGCAACTCCCGGCGTGCCCCGCGGCCGCCGCGCCGACGTCACTGCGCCGCGACCGCCGTCTCCATGGCGACACTGGCGCATCCCGGCGTCGCTCCCATGGGAACGTCCCGCCCGGCGCCCCGGGAGCCCTGGGGAGGGAACATCCCGCGATCCCCCCGGCTCCGCTGTGCCGGATCCCTCCCGGTAAGGAAATGCCGGCTCTACAGTCCCGGGAACACCCTGTGATCCCCCGGGAAAGGAAATCCCGGCTCCAGTGTCCCAGGAAATGCAGGGGACTGACCTGGTTTCAGGGCTGGGAGGAACTAAAGCCGGGAGCGTTTCCCAAGCCAGAAACTGCCATCCCTTCCCAACTCGCTGGTAAACCCGGCAACTGTTCCACACTGGATCCCAAATAATCCCAGGATTTTTTCCCTTTTCCAGGCAGGACAGCATGGAGCCTTTTTCTCTTTCCGAGCTCGGGCTCCCAACAGAAAACAAAGCTATCCAGGGAATCCTCTGCCCCATGGCTGTGGAGCTCTGCCACCTCCTCCTCGCTCTGGAGTGGGAAGATGGGACTTGTCCGGCCTTTCCCAATTTAGGGGAAAAGGCGGAAAAATTAGCCAAAGCCATGGAAGAACTCGCTGCTGTAGCAAGAAGGTGAGTTGGGATGGGAATTCCGGATGGATTTGGGGACTGGGAAGAGATGGAAAAGAAGCCGCCAAGGAGCCTGCCTCTCCTGCCTGCATCCTCCTGGAAAGGTGGGAGTGGGAGTGGGGAATAGATAGGAGCACTGAGCCCAGCCCTCCCATTCCAGGCTGTCTGACGATTCCGGCGAGGAGGAGACCATGGAGATGTGTCCCGCAGGAGAATCCCTGGTCCAGGCTGGGAGGGATGTGCTGCTGGCAGCGCTCCAGCTCCAGGAGCATCCGGACAGCCCTCGGCACCGGGAACACCTGGCAGCGGCCGCCAGGAGGATCCTGATGGAGACAGCGAAGGTTAGAGGGAAGCTGGGAAGGGACTCGAGCTGGGAGAAGCTCCAGAGCATCCATGGAGCAAACCACCCCTCCTCCCTGCTCCAGGGCTGTGGTGGGATGAAACGGGAATGGGAATTCCTGACCTGAGCGGATTTTCTGCCTTGTTTCCTGGTTAGATCCTTCAGCTGGAAGAAGCTGCAGGGATGAGGAGGATAACTGGGGCTGCCAGCTGGCTCCTGGAATGCCTGAGCATGCTGCGGGATGCCCGGGACACGCCAGGGCTGCTGGCTGCATTCCAGGCCTTTTCCGAGGCCGTGCTCCTGCTGAGCCGTCTGACAGCCAAGCGCCTCCAGGAATTCGGAGATTGTCCTCGCGGGAAGAGCTTGGCCCAAACCCTGCAGCTCCTCCACCAGTGTGTCCCACTGCTCCACACAGCCAGGCACGGCTCCCTTACACATTCCAGGGATTCCCAAGCCCACGTCTCCGAGGATGCCGTTTTCCAGCTGACGGAGAGGACCATCAAGGAGTTGCTGTCCCTGCTCACGGAGCCACGGGACAGGAGCGGGATCTTCTCCCAGCAGGTGAGCAGGCTCCTGGCTCTCCTCTCCCACCCGGATCCCCTGCGCCTCTCCGAGGGCGGCTTCAGCTCCCACTTGGAAGCGGTCATTCTCCATGGAATGCTGCTGGCAGAGTCATCCAGGCTGGATCTGCAGCTGGAGCTGGTGGAACGTTGCTGGGCCCTGCTGCAGCTCAGGAAGAGCATCTGCAGCCACGTGAGGCAGACGGAGGGACAGCCAGGACAGAGCCAGGGAAAACAGGGACTGGAGCAGGAATGTCACAGCACGAGGGAGGAGCTGGAAAACCTGGACCGGGCAGTGCTCAGGGCCACTCTGTGCCGAATCCTGGATGGATTTTTCGAGGAGAAGGAGCCCCTGAGGCAGCTGGTGGAAGGTGCCCTTAGCCTCGCCGGGTCAGGATGTTTTCCAGCAGGATCAGGAGGAATTTTAAGGAAGCTCCAGCCCCTCATTGCCGCCTTCTTCGCTCAGGCCCAGCGGATGCTCCGAGCAGCGGATCTGGTCGTGGCCAGGTGCACCGAAGCCCAAACTGCCAGGGAAATCCAGGAATGGGTGGAGCACCTGCGGAGCCTCCTGGCCAGCCTCCCTTCCCTGCTCATGGAAACCAGCAGGAATACCACGGAGCAGCTCCAGGCCCTGTGCCATGCCTGGACCAGAGCCACCGACAGCCTCCTGCGATGCTTTGAGGACACAGTTGGCACACGGGAATTCCTTGAGCTGTCCATCCTGGAAATGGCCAAGCACCAGGAATGGTGTGAAGCAGCGTTGGGACGCCGGGATCCCGAGGGATTCTCCTGGAATGCCGCTCGCCTCAGCGGCTGGGCGCGGTGGCTAGTTGGAGCCACCACCCGGCACGTGGACAAGGCCACGGATCCCATCTTCCGGAATGGTTTGCTGGTGTGGGTGGAGCAACTGGCCAAATCCATCCTGGAGCTGGGAGCAGTCACAGCCCTGCGTCCAGAAAGGTCTTCCTGCCTCCCGAGCCGGGATGCCTTTTCCCAGGCAGCAAACTGCCTGATGGACTCTGCTCTCCGTGTCCAAGCCGGGCTGGATGGATCCAACCACCCGGATATCCTCAGCCCGCTCCGGGAGCACGTGCGGAGCACCAGGGTGGAAAAAGGGCTGGAGTTCAGCCCGTCCCATGCTGGGATCCAAACCAGGGCGGATGAGGCTGCATTCCAAGGAGACATCCAGAGCCATCCGTCCTCACCACCAGGTGACTTACACCTGGATGTTCCATGGAGAGGGGACACACACCCTGTCATCACAGCTCTCCTGGAAGCATCCCGAGCCCGGGACATGGACACTGTCCGTGCTTCTTGCTCCGTCCTGCTGGAGATCTCCGACGGATGCGTGGAAGCAGCACGGGAAGCGCTGCCCGTGGCCGAGCCCCCCCAGCTCCGGGTGCTGGAGCGGCACTGGGATATCACGGCCCTGACCCCACGGATCATCAGCCTGGCCATGGAAACAGCCCCCAGGCAGCTCCATGCTCCAGGCAGGCTTCTCCAAATGGCACTCAGGCTCTCGGGAAGGATCCGGGAGACTCAGGAGTGCCTGGCAGCCGTGGCAGGCTTTTGGAATGGTCTATCCCAGCAAGTGCTTGGGTTTATCCTGTCGGGTGACTTTCCAAGAGGGAAGCAGGCTTTGGATGAGACCACGCTGGGTTTAGCAGGAGCGGTGCAGCTGGCAGGAGACATTGCAAGCACAGCCTGCAGCAAGGAAAATCCCAATCCCGCCGATGTCCAGGAGAGCTTTCTGCAGCTCCAAGCCAAGTTTTCCCGTGCTCAGCTGAACACCAAAGTGTTCCTGGACAAGGCAGCGTCCTTTGGGAGCTCCTGTGGGATGGAAAAGGCCATCCTGGAACTGCACGGTGTCCGGTGGGCCGTGGGCATGTGTGTCCTGCTGCAGGCCTTGGATCGGATCGTGGGCAGGGATATCCTGTTCCTGAGGGAGCTGAGCAATGCCGTGAGGAACAAGGTTGGCTCCCGGAGCCTCTTGGCTGCCGTGGCCGAGAATTCCCTGAGGCTGCAGGAGGCTGCCCGGCTCTCCTACTTATCCTGCCCTGGAGACCGCGGTGCCAGGGAAATCCTGGCGCTCCGGGAGGAGATACAGGTGCTCATGGAAGCGCTGCTGGATGTCTCCAACATCCTCCTGGTTTCCCCACTGCCTGCTGCCAGCTTGTCCATCCGCTTGGAGCTCCTCCGGATAGACGTGGCCCTCAGAGCCAAGGAGTTGTTGCTCCACCTGGAGAGGATCAACATGGAACAGCTGCAACTCATCCAAGACGTGCTTGGAGCAGCCCTGTCCAGCTTCTCCCACAAGGAGGAGGAGGAGAGGAGCCAAGAGGCCTTTGAGGAGAAGGCGAGGCGGCTCATGGCTCATGTCCAGAGGGTCAGGAACACCCTCCGGGATGCTCCAGAGGCCGGTGCCCAACTTCCATCGGAGCCCAGCCTGCTCTCCATGGCTGATCACCTCCTGCTGCTCACAGCCCACGTGCTGGGGAGCGCCCGCCGCCGCTTCCGGAGCCACCGGGACACTGGGAATACCTGCCAGGACACCAGGGATCCCCACCTGGACAGCGTGGTGTGGTACTGGTCAGCCAAGGCTCACTACCTTGTCACACAGCTCCAGGTTATCCATGGCACTGGTGGGAACATCCTGCAGCGGGAACACTTCCCGGGAGCACCCACCGGCACCGCCGGGCTCTCCCCACCTCCAGAGCCCAGCGAGGCAGCGGGAACTCATCCATGCAGGAGCGGAGGAGCCAGCGGAGCCGTGGGGGAAGTGGCTGCAGGGGTACGGTGCCTCTTTTCCCTGGCAGGGTGTTGGGCAGGGCTGTCCGTCCTTCCCGGAGCTCCCAGCGCGGAGCAGGAATGGGAGGGATGCTGGCAGGGCCTCTGGAGGTCAGCAGGCTGACCCGGGGCCACTCGGGCAGCTCGGGTTGCTGGCAGCCCTGGATTCCTGGATATCCGATCGGCCAAGGACTCCTGCATCAGCAAACCCATCCCAACTCTCCCTCACATCCACACGAGATCCCTTTGGGAATACCAGCAACTCCGCTCCCACAGCAACCACTGCTGGGTGTTGGGAGCTGGGAAGAGCTTCGGCACAGACCCAGATCGCTCAGCAAAGTGGTTTAGAGCTCTTAATTATGCTTGGAACTAATTGGGCACTGTCAGCTTGCAGGATACCCTGCCCCCCTTTGGACATGGCTCCAGGGGCTCTGGATTTGGGGAGAAGGGCTGGTGGGAGGGGGAGTGGACACAGCGAGGGGGGGCAGCTCTCCCACCACCTTTACTCACCAAAATTGCTTCAGGCACGCACAGGTGGAGGGGACTGCTCGGCATCCGTGTGTCCGCACATTCCAGACTCGGAATCTGCTCCGTTACCGGCTCCACAGCACCGGGACGGCCCTTCCGGCATCTCCCCTGCAAAGCACGGGAGAGGGAACAGTCACCCACGGCAGGGTGGGCCCAGCAGGGCGGCCCAGGTCGCCCGGGACATGGCAGTGAGGATGCTCCACATGGCTCAGTTCCTGCGCAAGAAGGGCCCCATCGCAGTAAGAAGTGCTTCATATCCCTCATTTTTCCCTTAGGATTGTGGCAGCCCCATCCCAAATCCACTCACCCAGCTCTCGGGAGAGTGGCAGCAGCTTTGTTTATGTAAAATACTCCCAAATTCCTTCCTCCTGGTTGGATGGGAGCTTGACACCCCATCCCTTCCTCACTCCAGGATGTATCTGACCCTCCTGGAGCCTCCCCTGTCCTGCAGGAGCAGCTTTTCTCTCCTTGTCTCCCCAATCCCATTGGTTTTTATCCCATTCCAGAGCAAGGAGCAATTTGTTGCCTGTGCCAGGGAAATGGCTTCCGACGGGCAGGTGGTTGTTCAGTTTGGGCACATCCTTGCCAAGCACTGCCTGGACCAGAGGTGCTCCATGGAGCTGCTCCGTGCTGCCGAGCACGCCCACTCCATCGGCAGCCAGCTCGGGATCGTGGCCAGGTGAGCTGCCAGGATCCGGGATCACCTCTCCCAGGGTCATCCCAGAGGGATCCCTTCTCCAGGGGATGTGGGTGGTGCTCCCCAGAGATCCTCGGGGGAGGTGGGTGTTGGAAGGCTCCCTCCCCTCTCCATGGGTTTCCCTGCTCCGACGGCGCAGGGGACAAGCTGGGTTTGGAGTAACGCTGTGGGGATATCCAGCATCTTTCCAATAAAATCCTTTGGAATGTCTCTGAAGGGTGAAAGCAGTGACTGGGGAGAGCAAGGCCTCCTCCGAGCTGCTGCTGAGCAACGTGCAGAACCTCATCCGAGCAGTGCAGCACCTCCTGAGGGCAGCCGAGGCCGCCTGTGTCAAAGTGAGTCCAGCGGGGAATCAGTCCTGGAATTATCTGGGTGGGAAACATTGCTCCAAGCCCCATCCAAGCTGGCCTTGGACACCTCCAGGGATGGGGCAGCCACAGCTTCTCTGGGAAACCTGTGCCAGGGCCTCACCACCCTCACAGGGAAGAATTTATTCCTTAAAAATGAAGGCTGATGGCATCAAATCCAGGCTGTGGGAATTCTTCATCCCAGTCTGGCTATGGGAGCTGGGATCTGGCTGCTGTGGGGCTCCAGCTGGAGCAAATATTCCCCCTGGGATGGTTTTAGTTTGTGCCTTTCTGTTGTTTCCAAAGCCCACTGTGCATCTTCCCTGGCATTGACTCTGTCTTTGAAATCACCTTTCCCTGGTCCATTTCCCATTTAATTTTTGGATCACCTTTATATTTGGAATAGTTCTACTGCCCTTTATTCCCAAAACCCAAAATCCCAAGAGTATCCCATCCAGCTGCCATCAATGACCATCTGATCCGACCGTAAGGTCTGTGGGAGCAGAGTTTTCCTGAAAACATTTGGAAAACAATGGCAAACACCACCAGCCTCTCCCCGAAGCAGCTTTTCCACCCGAGTCCCATCCTCCTCTATAATCCTACCGTTTTTTCTGGGACCAGCATCTCTTTTTGAAGGAAACAGATTTTTAGAATCCCAGCTGTTGAACAATCAGCCCCAAAGGTGACAAAGCTCCTCCCGTGATTAATTAAACTTAAAACTTCCTCTATTGTTCACTTTGCTGACACCAACCTGGATTCATTCATTCATCCTGATTGTTTAGATTCCAAAGTCTTTTATGACCTGGAAATTTCCCTTTGGAAATTTCCCTGCTTATCAATAAAGTGCCCTCCTCTTCTCTCCTGGTAAGAAGTTTTTGAAGCATTTGGAAGCATTTTTTGCAGGATTTGGAAGCATTAAGAGGGAGCGATGCCATGTGGATCACGCACACATCGGCACATCCGAACTTTTCCATCATTTGGGATGTACAGGGATAGATCAAAGCAATTCTTTTGTGCCATAGGGTTTGGGACAACCCTCAGCTGACCCTGAAGAAGAAGAAGTCGCTGCTTTCTGCCAGCAGTGGAGGGAAAACCTCTCACGGCACAGAGCCAAGGAAGCTTTGAATTCCGACAGGGATGAATTAGGGCTCCGGAAAACTCGGGGGAAAAAGGCTGAGCCCACCCTGATGCCTCTGGTGCAAGAACAACCCCCTCGGATTGGGAATATCCCAAAGCATCCCAATCCTAGGAAAGGACACTCAGCTATGGACAGACACCTCTAAGACCAGAGCGGGGCTTCTTGTCCTGATGGTTGGAAGCTGAGGAGGAATATTTTGCAGGATGAAGGATTCAGGTAGGAATGTTTTCATCGTGGCAGGAAAATCTTGGAACAGGCTCTGAGGGGAGACCAGGAATCTTCTGGTGAGTGTTTTACCCACAGGGCAGCAAACAGCAGGTGGTGAGAAGGGATGGATGGGGCTTGGAGCAACCTGATCCAGTGGGAGGTGTCCCTGCCCATGGCAGGGGGTGGAATGGGATGAGCTTAAGGCCTCTTCCCACCCAAATCATTCCAGGATTCTGTGATCCAGAGATGCTCAGTCTTTCTGCAGTGCAGAGCAGACAAGGTCACAGACCAACCTCTTCCTCCTTCACATACCCAGGGATACAGCAGTGGGAAGTGTTTTGTCTCACCTGCTGCCCCTGATCCTACAGATTTCTTCCCAAAATCCGACTCAGCCCCGGGATCCTCTCCTATCCCAACTAAAACATTCAATCCCAGTGATCACTCACCTCACGGCTTCCGGAGTATCCCAGACCTGTGGCACTGCTGCTCCTGTACCTCTGGCTCTCCACGTCCATCCTTCCCAGCCTCAGGCTCCTGAGTTGTGGTGTCTGACGGAAACGCTGCTCCGTGCTGGAATACCGCAGGAGAGGTGGGAACAAGCCTCCCCTGTGGAATGCACAATCCAACAGCACAGATCACAACCGGCTCCATGGTGGCTGCGGCCCATTCCAGCCCACCTGGGTGTCTCCACCTGCTTCCCAACCACCTTTGCCATACCAGGAATTCCATTACTTGTGTAATAGCCAGGAATCTCCTCCGTGTTCCGAGGGAGAGCAGCAGTACCAGGCACTCTGGAGACTCTGGGAAGCAATCCACAGTGGATAAGGCAGGAAGCATGGGTGAATGGAGAAGAAGGCAGGCAGGAAGGCAGGGAATTACACAGGGAGGCTGTGAGGATTCCCTGGCCTTGTATCCATGTCCTGTTTCCACACAGTTCTTCCCTGCTGGCTTGGTTTTTTGAGGGAAACCTTGACCAGCCACACCAGTCAGTAGATGAAGAAAAATGGACTAAAAATAAAGGATTAATGGATTATTCCAAAATAACAGCCCAGTTCCGTGTCTGTTACCCAGTTCTCCTACCCAAAAAACCATAAAATTAATGGAATTTATGCTCTGGATAATCAGGAAGGCAAACTGAAACTGTGCTTACCTTGGGAGATGCCTCCTCTGCCATGCAGGAATCCCCAGCTTCCCTCAGCTCATCCATGCATGGCAAAACCTCAGAATTTGGGATAAACATTCTGCTGTCCCAATGGAAGTATCACTTGACCAACAAACAAAAGGAAAAGGTCCACGAGCATCACTTGGACCAGGAGGAAAAGGTCCATGACCATCACCTGGCCAACAAACCAAGAGGAAAAGGTCCACAAGGAAGAGACTTAATGAGGAGAAACATTCCAAAGGGGTAGGAAGCAGAGGGTGACTGAGCAGCTGGCAAGTTTTTATTGGAAAGGCAGCTGCCTAGGAATGACTATATTCCCCCTGGAGCAAAAGCAGCCCAAAAAGCAGGACAAGAGGCTTGGAAGACAGCTGAGCTCTCCCAGGCAAGACCTTGGGAATTGGGGATATGCAGGAAGTTCTGCAATGGAAAATAGTGACTCTCTCCAGGAGACCTCAGGACCAGCTTAAAACCCCACAAAGCATCCCAAAAAAGCAGCGCTAAGCCCAGCTTTAGTCCCCCTGGCCCCAGCTCCAGCGCATCCACACGGAGTCGTGCCCAGGAATTAACGGTACCCTTTTTAATTGTTTTGTTAAAAATGTCGTCGAGACACCATGAATACAAGTACTGCAGTTACAGCCATACAAAAAAAGCAATACAAATTAAGCAGCTGAATACAAAAATACGTTGAAATACATGAACACCACAATGGAACTCGGAGCACTAAATCCCAATCGTGTAGGCGTGGAAAAAAAATTAAATAAAAACTTTTGTTTTTCGTATTAGACAACGTAGTTCTCTCCACTTTGAACAGTTACTTTTTCTAGTTATGTACTTCACAATTTTTTCTATGTACAGCATAGAATAAAATACTTTTAAAAGATATGACATTTTTCATCCTCAATATGTGATATAGTCTCTTTTACACTAATATTGACTGCAGGAATAAAAACTGTCCGCGTCTTACATCAACTCATCGGAAAAGGAGGAGCGACGCTTTCCTTGGAATTCATCGACGTGGGTTTTCCATTAGTTCAGGGGTTTGGCAGTCCTGGAACGGCATCTCTCCTGGGAATTCATGTACATAATATTGCTTGGATCTATACAAATGTGGCAATCGGATCTAAGTGGTGCTTGGGAAAGAGGCAGCTCACACATATACAGCTCTGGGAATTTTCCATGACTTATTTACAATGAAAGTGCTTTTCTCAGCTCTAACACGATTCCGGGGGGGATTGGTTTCCTTTCTACAGGTCAATTATGAGTCTCCCTGAAATTGGAAAAAAAAAGGATTCTCTAGAAAATACCACAGCTTTGCAAACACTCGAGCGTACTGGAGAACTGCGTGTGGTTCGGAGAGCAGCAGCTGGAAAGTGGTGGGAATTATAATTTAAAAATAAATAAAGCCAAAAGAGGTAACCCAGGTACAAAACAGCAGAGAACTGCAATATCCACAAGGATAAAAAGACTCCCAAGCCATCTGCTAACAAAACGGGGAAGCGGTTGGATCGAAAGTCTTGAAAACATCTTTTAAGGACTTATCATCCGACTCCCCGTTGGGATCGCTCTCCGGGGTCTGCGGTACCTGTCCGGGCTGCCTCACCTGCCTGGGGTCGCTGTACTGCGGCCGGATCAATCCCGACAGGGCCTGGATCGGGAGGTTATGGACGGCAGGAGCAGCGCTGGAGTGTTTAGCCTGAGATTTACTGCTGCTGTTTGCCTTGTCTGCAGCAGCTTCCGCCGAGCCTTCCGTGGATTTTTCCGTGTTGGAGGCAGCCTTCTGCTGGGATGCATCTTCCGTGAGGCTGGGCTCGGTTTTACTGGAATTTTTCAAGATGCTTTTTTTCTGGTTCTCTCCGTTCTCTCCCGAAGTAGCCGGAGCCGTGTCCGAGGATGAGCTGTGATCCCTGGGATCGTACAAACTGATCCCGCTCAGGATGGAGCCGGGAGTTCCCAGCCTAACGCCGCTCGATGATAATTTGGGAGCGTACGGAGGCAGAGCGTCGGGATCGGATTTCGGAGCCGCAGCTTCCGAGGGCTGGGATGAGCTGGCAGCAGCTCTGGCGAGGCGGGGATCGAACTTGGGAGGGTGGGAATCCTTCCCGACTCCGTGGTGCGTGTCCGCACTCGACAGTCTGTGGAGTCTGGGATCGACGTTTTTTTGCAAGCGAGGATCCCCCAGTTTGCTGGAGCTGCTGGCATGGGAATCTGCGGCTGGATCCAAGTAGCCGCTCCGGCCCGCCAGGCTGTTCTTGGCCTTGGCGGCCAGCCGCGGATCGGCCGGAATAGCGTTGGGATGCGGATCGTTCTTCAGGTTCCGCAGTTTATTCAGTCTCTGGTCGGCGATGAGCGGAGGAAGAGGTAAATTGATGGAAGAGACGGGGTCGGGCTTGGGCAAAGGGATTGGGAGCAAGTCCTCGGGAGCCCACACGATGTGCTTGGCAAAGTTGGGTTTCATCAGGGTCACGTCCATCTTGATGTGGCTGAACTGGCGCAGCTGCGAGCGCGGATCCCGTAACGTGACGCCCGGCAAAGGCTCCAAGGGAATGAGGAAAGCTCGTTCCCTCAGCTCTCTCTCCGAGTCCTCCTCGTCGTCATCCAGCCCTTTCTGCTTGACCTTCACTCCGGTGTGAGCGTGGTGCAAATCCAGCTTGGATCCGGCCAGGGAAGAGCCGGGATGGCCCTCGCTGACCTTGTGCATCCGGGGATCACGGGCCAGCCGGGGGTCCAGGGATGCCGACTCCGAAGGTTTCCTGGGATTGGGCCTCGGAGAGGCCCGGAGTCTCGGGTCAGCAGCCTGAGGGCCCACACCTTTGTCTTTGGCCAGCCTCGGATCCGTAGGAATTCCAAGCATGTGCTGCTCCGTGGAATGTTGTTGCCGATTCCTGAAGTTTTCGCTTTGTTTCTTTAAGGTTTTGAGGATTGATTTAACACTGCTCCCCTCTTCCTCCTCACTACTGGAATACCAGTTGACATTGTCATCTAAAAAGCAAAGAAATTCCATTAAGTGTAGATTATTCCAGCAAATAATTCCCAGGGAATCCAACACATTTGTTCCAAAATGAGAAAGTCCTCAGTAAAGTCAGACCGAAAAGATCTGCTATTAAATCATCGCTCCCTGTGATAGAAAAACCACAACCTAAAATGACCAAAATCCACTTAATCAAAGAACTGCCATAACAAAAAAAACCGGGAGGTAGTAGAGATACTTCCAAGCTCCGCTGCACTCTCTCTCCATATCCATCAATATTAATTTGGGAAAATAACCTGCTTCCAAACAATCCTCATCAGTACAAGTAAAAAAACCACATTTAAAATCTGAGTCTTGATGGAAGAATGAAAAGTGAAATGGTCTCTTGCAGTGGTCTGAAATCCAGATTAATTACATATTTGCTGCCTTACTATCATCCCAATCCCAAGGTTTGCAGGAGAGGTTGAGATTCAGGAAGGGAAGAAATCAGAATATTTAATTGTAAAGGATATCAGAAAGGGAAAAGTATCGCTCCAGAGGAAAAAGATCAAGAGGTGCAACTGAAAAAATGGGATCTAGGATGCACTTCCAGTCCTGACAGCGAGAAACCTCCTGGTCCAACCAGGCACTTTCCAAAGTAATTATAAACCACAGAACTTTGAAAAGTGCAATCCATGGATCTTTTTCCTTGGAGCTAGGATGAATAGAGCCTGTATTAAAATCCTAGAACAAGCTGGGAAGAAGAGCTGGAAATACTGAGTTGCTACTTGGACATTCCCAGTAACTGAAAGCTGACGTAACGCAACGTCAACAGATTTGTTCCCAGCCAATTCCAGGAAAATCCTGCTCACCTTCATCTTTGCTCATGGCCCTCTGGCCCTGGCTGCTGGCAGAGTCTCCATCCCGTTGGTGCTTCTGGCTAAGCCTGACGTACAGGGCCTTCTGCATGGCCGGCAGAAAATCCGGCACGTTGATTCCCTGGTTGTGGCCCATGTGGCCACCCATGCAGTCCGACTCATTCCCGCCTGGATGCGACTCCGGAGCCATCATGTGAGCCTGGTGATCCGTAAATTCTCCGTGCCACGTTCCATCTGCAGGACAACAAAACCACAGTTAGCAGCTGTCCTAGAGAAATGTTTACAGATAGAAACATGGAATCACGGAATGGTTTCGAAGGGAGTTTAAACAGCATCCAGTTCCATGCCCTGGGCAGGGACACCTTCCACTACCCCAGGTTGCTCCAAGCCTTGTCCAACCTGGCCTTGGACACTTCCAGGGATGAAACAGCCCCAGCTTCTCTGGGCAACCCGTGCCAGGGCCTCCCCACCCTCCCAGGGAGGGATTCCTTCCCAATATCCCATCTCAACCTAAAGCCAAACACGACTTAACAACACAACCGGAGAGCATCAGCTGGAAAAGCCACCACACTGAAGACATTCCGGGAGGTTTCTATCCAAAACTCATCCAGCAGCTGTCCTTACCTCCGGAATTATTGGCTGGCTGGAAGTTATGGACAGCCTGGTGGGAATAGTAGTTGTCGTAGAAGTCGGCCGGGTTCTGCATGGGCTCGTAGTCCCCGGGCATCTGCTGGTACTGCGGCCCCGGGGGACAGTGGTTGTCCCTCGCCATGTTCACCATGTGTCCCTGCACTCCGGGGGAATTGTAGGATCCTCCCAGCCCCGGCGGCGTGAGGGGTGGCCCACCCTGCTGCCCCTGCATGGCCATTCCAGTCTGGTTCTGCGGGCCCATGTATCCCGGGGGGACGCCCTGCATGGGCGGGCTCTGCGGCATTCCCGGCCCTTGGGGGCCTCCGCACGGATGGTGCCCGGGAGAACCGGGATGCATCGGGGGCCCGTTGTGTCCTTGGGACATTCCAGGGCCCGGCCCCGGACTCGAGCCTGGATTGTACATGTGCTGGGAATGTGGGTCGTTTCCCTGGAATGGCGGCCTCGGGGGCGACGCGCTGTTGTAGAAGGTCGGTGGCCTGGAAGCAGAAGAAAATTAAGGAATCAAATTTGGGATCTAAAAATACCGACAGCCCACTGGCTCTCTCCTCTCCCTCCCACTCTTATTAGTACTTATCTGACCTGACATTGGATACAAATCCCAAAGGAGCTCCATTCATTTCCAACAGAGTAACTGCACCCATTCCACATTCCGTAACACACAAGGGAATGTGGTTGGAACCACAGTTTTTCCAGTATTTGCTCATCTCCGTCAGTTTTGCTCAAGAAAAAGCCAACTACAAAAAGACTGGAGCAGGGAATGAACTGCTCCACCTGCAGATGGAGATGCCAAACCTAGAGCCAACTTCTGGAAGGTCAGGCTTTCCATGGAAAGCATTAAACATCTGGCAGATCCTTAACTTAGCCCGGAATCCTGACAGAAACACTGATCAAATATTAAATGATAAATATCCAGGAGAGTTCTAAGAATTCCAACACTTACTTCTTCCCAATTTTGTGTGCCAAATCCACAGTGGGCTTCACGACGATTTCAAAAAGAGATGGGATTTTCTTATAATCTCCTGAAGGATCCTGATAATTTTCCATGTCGGACTCGGAGAAGGGATATTGCTCCGGAGGGGTTGGCAGAAGTCCGACCCCTGGGGGGGGCTTGGGAAGAGGAACAATTCCCCGCTTCCGGAGTTCCTCCAGCTCCTTCTCATCTTCATTTTGGGGTTCCTCCTCATTATTCAAAACCTGGAACAAAGCCATGTGGCAAACAAACATTCCATCAATTTTCCAGTATTTGCTATTCCATTTAGTCTTGTGCCTTCCATTTAAATATGATTTCCATATGGAAATAAACAACATTCCTATTATTTGTTACAAAACTATTGGATATCGACATCCAACTCAAAGGAATTATAAACCCATTTGGGGGGGGGTGTTTTCCAGGATACCAAATCCCAGCCAGGAAAACTACTCCGGTAGTTTAGGAAGGGACAAATTCCCACAAGTCCACTTCCTTCAAACAGGAAGGAGATATTCCAAGATCCCTCATGTCTTTAGTGCTGGATTCATCCCTATTCTGTTAATGCCTGGTGGGCAGTGACTGGAGAGAGACACGAATATCCCACATAAACCAGAGGTGAGGATTTCCTGGAGCACTGGGAGGAGGCACCTCCATCCTTTCTCCACCGCGAGTGCAGCAATCCCGGAATTCCCGGTATCCGGATCCTCACCTTATCCAACAGCTCCTTTGTTTCCGCAGTCAGGGGAGCGTGAGAGAATTTGCATTTATCTCCTTGATAACACTTGGCTCCTGTGTGGTAGAACTTGCAAGGGAATTCATGTAGGGAAGGAATTAAGGATTCCTAACAGTTTGGGAAGGTTGTAAAATCCAACTGGCAGCTATCCTTCAGTTCTTCACCAGGAATTATGTTAGGAATTTTGGAAGCTAATAACCGACTTACCTCTTATTTCCCTTTAAATTTCTCCTACTAATTACATTTTTGTTGCCTTTGGATTTAACTTTCAAATTTGGATTAAAAAGGGAAACGTCTCAATTCCAGAGGGAAACACAACAACAAAAACAGGAACAGATCAGGAGTTTAAAAAACCTGAATAAATGTAATGAAAATTCCAGGGGTTTTCTCTTTGAAAATGTTAAAAAGCAGTGATTTTATACTTATTTTTTAAATATTTGAGCAAAAAAACCAATCTTATCATAAATCTACACAGTTTATGGTAGAATCTCTTAAGAAAAGATGTAGAAAATCATTTGTATCAAAATAAGTAGAAATAACGTAATAGAAATATAAACTTTCAATTGAATTTCAAAGGATTTTAAAGGATATTGTGCAAATAAATGCAGTTCTCTCCTTTGGTGCAGTAACCCTGGATGTAAAACTTGCAAATTTCCTTTTTCTTTTCAATCTCTGCATCATGATCGAATTTACACTGTTCTCCCTATAAATAATGAAGAAAAAACAAGGAAAACCCATTATCCATCTGAAATGCTGAATAATTTCATATCATAGTAAAGCAAGAACATCTTCCATCTACAATTTGTATCTTTATTAACAATAAATTGCACTATAAGCAGTATGTGAGTAGGAGGGTCTGGACATAGAGAAAATTCCTGGACTGGAATTCAAAGGAATACAAGGAGTGGTGACAGAAAAAAAGCTGCTCTTACAATCCTCTGCCTCCACCTTGGAATTTGCATTAGAAAGGCATTTAAACGAATATTTTACTAAATTATTTTCCATATATCCTGTTATCCAATAGGATTATTTTGCTGGACAGGAGGTTTGTGTATTTTTTTAGGATTTCTTCTCCTGAAAAAGACACCAAGTGCTCTCTTCCAGTCCCTTTTAAAACTGAAGGTGGCAGCAAACACTCATCTCACTGAGCCAAAAGTATTTAAAGAAATACAACATTTCCAGTAATTTTCACTTACATTTCCATCATTTGGGAAAGAACAAGAAAATATTCCACCTCTAAATCCCAAAGAACCTAATAAAGTGAGTCACCCACTGGAGAAGCCTTCAGTGGTTTAAGTGTGTTTTCTAACAATCCCATTTTTTAGACAGAAGAATTCATTAGCAACACAAAGCAATTCCATCAAAGTTTCCAAATTAGCAGGGAATAATTTAATATATTTGGGAATTGGCTGTTTAGAGATTCCAGACCTGTGAGATCTGATGTCATTGATACATTATCACTCTCAGTGCAAGTTTATGATGCTAACACAGCTGTTTAATTGAATATATTAATTAAAATATAAAATTTTAACAGAATTTGTTAAAATCCAAAGTATGTAACAGAAAGGGAAGATTTTCCACAAAGAATTCCACTGGTGGTTACCTATAAATCCTGAACACATCGGAAATTAAAATACTGGGTTTCAACACTCAAGTTTTCTTTAAATTAGCTAAAGATGAAGTTAAAAAGAATTGATTTTACCTTAATGCACCTCCCTTCCAGGAAATATTTACAGATCTGTTTGCCCTTGTGCTCCACCGTGTGCTGGTTGATGAACTCCTGGCTCATATTCACCCATTTCTTCACTGGTTTACCATCCTGAAAAGAAGAATTCCACATTTTACTGATGCTCCGCTCCTGTTTGGAGCACTGGTGATCCAGGTGTTTGGAATCCTGCCTGGAATTCCAGGTACCTCGTGGAAGCCGTCGGATCCTTTGTTGCCGCCTCTTCCCCTCCCGCGATCCTTGCGCTTCAATTTCTTCTGCATTCCCCGCCCTCGGCCCACGTTGTAGTTGTTCCCTCGTTGGGAAATGCCTGGAAAACAGGGATGGCCTCTTTTAAGGATCACAGAAATTCAGGGAAAATGATTCTCTCATGGCATCATAAAGAGACAAATGGCACAAATGAAATCCCTCCTTTTCTGCTGTTATTTCTAACCAGCCCAAAGATTTGGAGTAAGCCAGGAAAGCCATTCCTGGCGGCTTCCCTCATCCAGGTGTCCATCCCAAAATAACACACAACACAAGTGCTGCCATCAAAACTTCCCTTACCTTTCTGGATCCCTTTCATTCCCTGTTTTTTCACTGGCTCCTTTGGGAATGGAGGTCCTAAATCACTGCTGGAAGTCTCTTTAGCTTGTCTGTACTGTTTCAGCTGGTCAGCAAAATCTTCATCCTTTTCTTCCTCATTGTAATTCCCAAAGTTTTCATCACTGTAATGACTGTAGTCGTCATAGTCCTTACTTTTGATATTTTTTTTATGCTGCATTTTCTGGGAACTCATGTAATTCCCTGACACGTGGCCATGCTGTAGGAAAGGGATTGCATTAGGAAGCAACTCCGGATTTCCAAACCCCATCCCTCCAAACCGCTCTAAAAACCTGGGTTTTGGGGCTGTTTTATTACCAGATTTGCCCAAACAAGCATCAGTAATACCAGGAAAATCAGTTATTCAGTAAAAATTAATCATTTTGATTCAAAGACAGAGAAAATCCAGAAAAATGGAGCTCCCAGAAAACAGAATCAACTTTAGATACTGAACTGACTTTTCAAAAGCTCTTTCCTCTTAGTCCAGTCTAATTCCAGTGCAGGAATAATTAAGATTCCTTAATAATAAAGACTCCTTAATTTCTGTTGCCTGAGGGAGGAAAAATTGGTATCAGGCTTGTCTACCCCACCTAATTTCTGCCATAATCCTGCTTTACATCTGGGAATCCACCCAGGGAGATGAGAACTGGATGTGCTTCCGGAAATCCAGGAGAACGGGCACCAGGATCGAGCCAGACTTCCCAAACCACGTTGTTTCCATTTGCATTTTTGGAATGACACCTCACTCAAGACCTGAGAAATCCATTCCCAAACTTCCTACCTGACTGAAGGATGAATCATAATCCCTGTAGGAAGAGCTGCTGCTGCTTTTTTTGTGGGACCTTTCCGTGCGCTCCAGGTCGGAGTCGTGGCTGTAGTCAGAACTGTCATCGCTGGAAGGGGAGTTATGCTGGAAAAAAGAACAGAACAGCTGGGAATTTCCAGGGAATCACCTGAGAACGCTCTGATTTAGAAAACAACCAGCAGGTTTCATTTTCCAGGAACAAGTTTTATTCATCTCTGGCATTGAAATTGATTAAAATCTGTATTAGATGCATTTTCTCCATGAATTTTCCTGAATTCACTTAACTTGCCTGAAATATTTTCCTTCCATAAATACAATTAGCCCAAAAGTGGGATTGATCAATTCTCACTGTGCCTCTTATCCTAAGAACTCTCAAATCCCTATGGTTCAGCTCCCGTGCCCTGGCAGCAGCCTGGGCTTAACTTTGAAGATTTCAGACCAGTTTAAGTCTTAATAGTAATAAACCCATTTTAGTTTCCTTCTCCAATTCCCTGGGTCCTGGAATCCATAAATCAAATCAGCACCTCCAGAATGTTGGGAGTTTTCCTAACCTTATGCTTGTCCCGTCTTCTCCTTTTGGATTTCTTCTTCTCCTTCTCTTTTTTGCGTTTTTTCCGGGATTTCCGGTGTCCTTTCTCGTTTTTCTGTTTATCGTCCCCTTTTGTGCCGTGTTCCTTCACATCCTCGTAGGCTGCATCATCTATTTCCCCATCTTCCAGCTCTCCATCTTCTCTGGAGAAGGAAAAACAGCAAGGCAATAAAATTCCATGTTATTCTCCAGCTCACCTGTCACTGGGAAAAAAGCGGTTAAGAAGTCAGAAGCAACCCCAAGCTGTGATTTTTGGGATCAATGGATATGCCAGGGAGAAGACATGACTGCTCTATGACCTCCTACGGCCTGGAATTTCTTGGAATTACAGTAATAAAGTAAAACTGGAATATTAATATTCCTAAGATACCTGCAGCTATCCCAAAAAACCATATGACAACATCATTTAAACTCGTTCCCTCAAGGATCCATTAAAATATCCTTTCCAATAAAACACCTACTGGAAACGTTCTTTGGGAACAAGGTCATTCCCATTTCCCAGTTCCTTTGGAAACTACACTCACACTTCCACATCCAGGACTGGAATAACTTTCCAGGTAAAACAAGCTCAGTAATACAATCCTTTGGATTGCATGGCAGAGGGAAGATGACAAAAGTCCTCTAATCCCTAAATTCTTTCCACAACATCCAAGCATTTTCCAAGCACTGAACTTCGAGAATGTAAAAAGGAAAAAATAAAGGAAAAACAAGAAAAAAACCCCAACAACTGGATAAATATTGAAAAGATAACGGTCAAAAATATCTAATTTCTTGGAGAAGAAATTATTTTTCAAGGAAGTGACAGGGCAGGAATTCTCTTCTGGTTTAGAAGCTTTTATTCCCATTTCAATCCCGAACTGGAGCTGTGCACCAGGAAGGGAGAGCAGAACCTCCCCCCTTCATAAGTTCCCTCCCTCTCCCACAATCTCCAGATACTTGGAGCTCGATGGATATGTGGAAACAATCCCAGCAAACATTCCCACTGTCTGAGTGGATTCCTAGAGCACATCCCAAATGGATCAGAAAGGCACAGAAGCCAAGTGATCTTCCAGGGAAAACCAGCCTGGTGAAATCACTGGGCAGGTACACAAATATATGGAAAGGAAAATTAAAAATCCCAAATTCTGCTGTTTCACTTTCATTTCTAACCTTCAAACCTGGATTTTAATTCCCCTTCCTTGACCTTTTTCCAGGTCATTTTTAAAAATAGAATTCCTTATGCCCAAAGAAGATTTACTCCCCAAGCTCCTTAAGTCCAAGATCCCAACCCAGGATGCATTTCCCGAAATACTCTGGGAATCTTTGCCCCTCAAACATTATTTAAGTCTTTAAATTTTAGGCTTGATGGTTGAGGAAAAGTCTGACTTAAAAATAATTATATTTTTATTTAAAATAGTGCAGGAAAGTTTAAATCCCCTGAGTGTTTGTGACACTGGTCAGGAATTATTTAGGGAAAAGAACTCCTTCCCAATATTCCCAACAGGATTAGAAAAGGATGAAAAGCTCACTAACCAAGATAATCATCATTTCAAGAACGAATTATAGTTCCATGAAAATTTGCTGTCTAAAGTAACACCTCAGAGGGCTAAAATTCCCTAAATTTTGGTACGAGGGTGTTGCTAAAGAAATTAGGGATTTATTAGGAAAATAACTCCAAGTAACACAGAACTTTAACTGGGAAAATCAAATAAAAGCAGAGGGGTGGCTGGGAGGAGTAAAAAAGTGAAAGTAAATTAATTCCAAGCTTGTTTTTCTGGGAAATCTGGCACGTATTTGTGTGTTTATTTCCTGCAAATAAATTTTATTCCAGCTTCCTTACCCTGCCATGGATTAACCCCCAGAACCAAGAAATCCTCACCTTGCAGGAAAAATCCCTGTATTGGAAAGCTCAGCCCCTTCATCATCAAAATAATGTCAACAACAGGAATTAACTAAAAATAATTAAAGAATTAAAAACATTCCTGGCTTGGAAAAACTGGATTAAAACAACCTTCCAACTTGGAATATTCAAAGTGTGAACAGAGAGGGCTTGTTACTGTTTTCTACTGCTCAAAAATAAAATCTGGATAAGATTTTAAAGACTCTGGATAAAGCAGGATTAAAACAACATTCCAACTTGGACTATTCAAAGTGTGGCCAGACAGGGATTTTAAAATTATTTTCTATTTAATAATTTCTTTATAATTCAACAGATCAGCTCCAATCAAACTCAGTATTAACAGAATTCCTGCTGCACAAATGGACTGGGAATCTCTGAGGTTCCCACTATGGGTGTTCCCTGCAGTGAACTGGTTTTACTGGTCCTACATTTCCACACCTGATGTGACACAAAAACTTGGAATTTGGGCTTTTTCCAAGTGAATTATGAACTTATTTTACAGAGTAAAAGTTTTCTAAAAAATACAAAATATGATCTCCCAGGTCGTGTTTATTGTTGCTCTTCACCTCATAAATTAACACATTCTAAAGCAACATTTGTAAATTAAAAGTAATTAGGTTATTAGGTGGCACTTGTTGGTTCTATTGCACAATTTTCCAGTGTCACAACTGGTTGGACTGGTGGGAACAGCTGGTTACAGGATGAGAACTCCAAGCTGGAAAAACTCTGCTCCCAGCACAGCCTGGAATCACTCGGGCTTGTCCTCAAGGACTTGAAAACTCCAGGTATTTTCAATCCCTGAAACAGCAAAAAGCCACAGCCTGATTCCAGGAATTCCAGGGCACAGCTCTGCCCCAGCTCCAGTGATCCCAGTGGATTCCTGGTGTGCTTTGGGCACAGCACTCTGGTTGGAACACAGAGCATGACACAACTTCCACCTTTTCCCAAGGACAAGCAGGAAGGGGAAAACAGGAACCAGGAGCTCTGGGTTCTGCCCTGACCCTCTCACTAACCTCCAGGACCATTTCAGGGACCACTTCCTAGGGATAAACAGGAAAACAAGAACCAAGAGCTCCCAGCTCTGCCCTGACCCTTGCACTAAATCCCAGGACCATTTCCCAGGGAGAAACAGGAAAACAAGAACCAAGAGCTCCGAGTTCTGCCCTGACCCCTGCCCTAAATCCCGGGACCATTTCCCAAGGACAAGCAAGAAGGGGAAAACAAGCACCAGCAGCTCTGGGCTCTGCCCTGACCCTTGCACTAAATCCCAGCACCATTCTGGGACCACTTCCCAGTTTATACCACGGAACTTGGGACTCTTTCTCCAGCGAGGAAACAGTTGCACTTGCTCACAAGCCCTTTAATCTGTTTGTTTTTTTCCCAGTGTTTTCCAGTCGTTTGAAGTGCCACAAAGGGTTGTGGAGCTGTGTGGGGGGAGGCCAAGCTCTGGGAATCCCAAAAACTCAGGGTTTTGAACTCCGGCAGCTGTGTCAGGAATGCTCAGAGTAGATGTAGGCTCAAGGACTGGTAGCTGCCACCCTGGCACAGTATTTTTGGAACTAGTTAGGAAGGCCAGGGCTGCCTGGAGAAAGGATTTGAATTTCCAGCAGCTGCAGGAGAGAAAGGGAGGGAGGGAAGGAGGGAGGGAAGGAGGGAGGGAGGAACAGAGGTCCTTTCACCAGGAACAGGACTCTGGCTTTCTGCGCATGGGGATTGAGAGGTGGCAAAGATAACGTCAGTCAGCCCTTAATCTGCATAAAAAAGATCCAGTTAAATGTGTAAGGTGGAATCTGGCAAGAAAATGACGTTAAATATGGCTCTAGTGAGAGATTGTGGTATCAACAAAAACAGCCAAAAATAAAAAACCCGCCCAACTCGGAGCACCCTTTCCTGCCTGAGACAGAGAACAATGGTGACATTCAACAGACACCCCCTGGAAAGTGCAATTTATGGAAAGAATGGAAAACAGCCCCCCTTCCCAGGCAGAATAAATCAATGAAGATGTAAAAACGCATGCATTCCAAAAGGAAAAATTAAAACCTTGCTAAAAAAAAAAAGCACTTTTAATGCAGTGACACCCCCCTCCCCTCCTTGCATTCCCCACCACCACCACCCCGCTCCAGCCTGAAGGTGACCTGCCCCCCAAAAACATCGTTAACCCCCTCAGGCACATTAACAGAGCATCATCATCATCAGCATCATCATTACCAGCATCACCCCACTAAGTACCACCATTATGAGAAGCGGAGAGAGAGAAGAATGTTACTCGACCTTTCGTCCCCTGCATGTTGCCTGTCAGAGTCGGGCATGTTTGGGTCAAGAACTGGGTTTGGGGGTTTGGAGAACAGGCTTTCAAAGGCCATTGTGCCTGGCTGTGGTGTGGTGAGGAGGAGGAGGAGGAGGGAGGTGGAGGAAGGCAGGGCCCCGCCGCTGCCCGCGGTGCGGAGCGGCGGGAGGAGGCGGCGGCGGCGGCGCGCACGGCCGCGCTGGGGGCGGCTCGGTGAGGAGGAGGAGGAGGGCCGGGCCCCTCAGTGAGGAGAGATGATGAAGGTTTGCACTCACGGTTACTTAGTGAGACACTAACGGGC
>WBMZ01011978.1:390-58116 GCA_013400975.1 Atrichornis clamosus | reverse complement strand
AGCCTGGAAAAAAGGAGGCCCAGAGGAGACCCCATCACTCTCTACAACTCCCTGAAAGGAGGCTGTAGCCAGGTGGGGGTCGGTCTCTTCTCCCAGGTAACCACTGACGGAACAAGAGGACACGGGAAGTTTAGGTTGGACATCAGGAAAAAATTCTTCACTGAAAGAGTGATTGGGCACTGGAATCATCTGGCCAGGGAGGTGGTGGAGTCGCTGTCCCTGGATGTGTTTAAGTCAAGACTGGATGTGGTATTCGGTGCCCTGGTTTAGTTGATGAGGAGGTGGTAGGTCATAGATTGGACTTGATGATCTCAAAGGTCTTTTCCAACCTAGCTGTTTCTGTGTGATTCTGTGAAATTTGCAATATGGAAGGAGAGGGAAATAGCCCCAATCCAGCGGAGCTGACAGATGTCCTGGGTGATTCAATGTCAGCACATGCAGCAGGCCTGCCCGTGGAGCACAGCCTGGCTGCAGCCAGGGCACTTAACAGTTTTGTTTTAGCTCGGTTCCTTTTAGCAGTGACAGGATGCTGTGGGTGAGATCCTCTGTCAATAGAGGTGGTGAGGTACCAGTGCATGTTACGCTTGTCCATAAGCCTCTTTATTTGTTTAAAATGCACTGCAGGTGATCATAGAAAGGGAGCTGCAGCGGCTCTGCAGTAAGCTTGTGTGGAAACACTGGCTGGAGCTCTTGGAATGGGAAATTGCTAATAGGAAGCATTTTTCAGTAGAGCTGCTACCAGAGAAGTCATTAATTACCTGTTTGAATTAACATTGGTCTGACATTGGAAAAAAAAAAGCATTTGTGGGCTTTTATATCTTTCTGTCCAGTTGTTACTCAGGAGCAGTGTGCAGCGGAAGTAGCCTCCTAAAGGTACAATAAGTGAGTAGCTTTGCTTTTGTCCCCTGTGGAATAGGTACTTCTTGCCTGGGTTTCTCCCTGATGGTGTGGCACAGGAGCACCCTTAGTTGTACAGAAACCACAGTGCCGTTTAGATTCTTTTCCCAGACTTTCCATTTAAAAGGAAATAACCTTAATGTAGTCTATTAAGGCTTAGATTCCCCTATTTTAGCTTCTCAAGACTTCTTTCCAATGGCTACTATGATTTTCTCCCTCTTTTAATTCACCCCTTATCTCATTTTCTGTAGCAGATTTGCCTGTGTGCCCCCATTATGTGCTTTGAGTGCTTTGAAAAAGTGTTAACAGACAGCACGTTTCCAGTAGGGACAAACAAAAGTCCAAATGCCAGGGTCTCACAGGAACTCTCACATCCCCCTCTGCTCACCCAGAGCAGAGTGAGTGGGGAGTGCTGGAGGAAATAGCTGGAAGATTGACTGGAAGCAAGGGGGAGCCAGGGCTTGCCAGTTGCGGGAACTGTGCATTCTGGAATGATTTTGTTAGTTCTGTTCTTTCCTTTTTATTTTGCTTTAATACATTTGCCCTTTCTAAGTTGCTTCCATCCCACCCAGATCCCTGTTTTGTGCTGTGTTCTGTCTGTTGGAGAGGTCGGAGGGGTCCTGCCACAGGCCTTAGGGAGAGCCGTGTGTGGTGACACAAAGTCCTCCCCACGATGCAGGCAGTGCCGTGGCCTTGGCACCCACGCCTTTGTCCCTGTATGCAGTGGGTGTCCAGGGATTGCTCTCTGTGTGCGTGAGCCAAAATATTTCTTCCAGTCCTTGATCCCAGTGGTCCCCCTGTTGTGAAACTATCAAACATACTCCAAAATGGGAGAAACTTGAAAATCTCCTCTGTTGTGTTCCAGCCTCGAGGGACTTGGGCCAATGTAACTCTTTTGGAGGTTAGATTTTAACTGGCACCTTGAAATGGTCTTTTCTGATAAACTAATCCTGGTTTTCCTGAAGTTGTCAAATGCTTCATGAATTTTTATTGGAACTTAATTTTTGATGAGTTAACTCTTACCTAAAGCATAATGGTAGGTAGGAAAACTTGGAATAAGTAAATGGATGCATTTGTTCCTTTAAAATAAAAAAGGAAAAGGGAGGATTTACCACTGAAGTCTTCTGTAAATTAATAATTCCCGTGCTGTAAATCTCAGCTGCTAGTGAGGTATCTGTGGGTGAGGAACAGAGTGAACTTCCAGTGAAAAATCCATGTTGTTCCTGTTGAGGGACAATTGGAAATGTGAGGAAGGCAGCTGGCAGGCTATTTGGTTACACCTGTAATCTGCAAAAGCTTGAACAAAAATTAGGTGAAGAATATTTTTGCAATTGACCTTTCAGTGAACTTGCATAAATTTATTTTGCTCATTCAGTGGATGTTTATGACCTTATAATTTGAATTACTGGATTAACCTGTACTGAAATATGATGCCATTTATAGGGTTAATGTATTTGAGAAGGACATGCATATGATTGCCCCCTCCTCTCCCCTCTTCCTCAGCTTTAACACTGCAGAGCATCATTTTGAATTGAAATAGTCCATAATGGTCCTTTTTTTCACTTTTCTTTAACAACATGAACACTAAATTATAGCTGTGCAATTATGTAAACAATGGAAATGCTTCCAGAATGAATACTTCCTTTTAAATTTTCATTTTGTGTAATTGCTGAAAGGTTTGGAGCCATAATAAACCAAAATTATTTTACACATTTATCGTTCTAAAGGTCAATTATGAAAGAAGTAAAGAAACAACACTGTGCAGAATGAGTAAACCAATTTCCATGGCCATCACCATGTGTTTTTCTTATGGCTTGTGTTTTGCAGTTGCTGTGTACATAGCATTCAATTAGGGTGATTCATTGGCTAGGCTGGGAGCTGCTGCCCAGAGTTTACGTTTACAGCCCCGCGCTGCGGGGGGAAGGAAGCGCTGGCTCTGTTTGAATTACCTGATTTTGCAGTATCACCGATAGCACAGATGTTCTCACTGCCTCGTGTTCTCACAAGCCTCACGCTGCTGATAAGCTCCTGAAGCTACTGGATTGCTGCCTGAAATCCCCTTTTATTGCCAGCTGGGAAGTGTGCTGATGGGGAAAGGGGGAAAACCTGGCAGGTTCCCTGTGAGCGCCGTGCTGCTGCTGTCCCTTCCCTGTGGAGTCACCTCGGGCAGAACAGCCGTGCCACAGGCAGGAGGATATGGTCTGCCTTGCCTCAGCTGGAGTGAAGTCACTTCACGGGCACCCTGGAATGCCTGAGGTGAGCCTGGCTGAGCAGGTTTGTGCCCCGGCCCTCTGGAGAGGGCTCCTCTGAGCAGTTCTGTGCACGTGTCACTGCAGGGAGTGCTGGAAACTCAAAGGGAAAGCAGGGGCTGCTTCAGGAGCTCAGCAAAGTGAATTTTTCAGTGTTTTCTTACTATGGAAAATGCTTTCTTCTTAGTAGCAGTACACCTCATAACCGGCGAGCAGATCCCTGCACCCCATTCTTGCAGCCTTTTGGAGCGTGTGTGCTGTCACAGCGTTGACGTGTTACAGAAACAGTTCTGTGGCTCTCCTTTCCCCCCGCTGGAGGCGTCCTGTGCGGGGAGCAGAGCGCAGAGGCGGAGCAGCGGCCCCCGCGCGGGTGGGTGACAGACGGAGCGCTGGGGTGGGGACAGGAGTTCACGCAGTTGTTTGGAGCGGGTCCCTGCGCTTCCGCCGCCCCCCCGGCCAGGTGACCCGGCCTCTTTTATTGTGGCACGTGTCAACAGAAGCTGCTCCCATCTGCTGCCCTGCTCAGGGACCAGCGTACCTGGCCCTGCCCTACAGGTGTGCTGGGAGCCACCGGCCCCGAGAGTTAATCAGCCCTTAATTATAAAGGTGGGTCCTTTGTTCTGCTCCGACTCCGAGCTTACCACCCTCTTTATGAGCTGCTGCATCCATCTGCTCTGGTTCTCAAATGTTTGCATTGACCCATATTGACTGAAAATGTATCAAAGGAAGTGATTAAAACAAGTTTAAACATTAACTCGAGAGGCATTTTAGCTTGTTCAGGAAAGTGAAAACATTATCTGCTACAATGTTAAACACTAATAGTCTTTATTTAAAATTTATAACAGTTATTTAATAATAATATTGGTGTTGGAAACACTTAGTGGAACATAAGTAGGAACTGTGCAGGTGTTTAGCAGGGCTTTGAGAAAATACTTGCGATGTTAAAGCATCTCTTAATGTAGAGGAAATTGGTTGTGCTGGTTTTAGCTTCTGCTATAGAGACTGACCACATGGACACATTCTGGGACCCTTGAGTTCAGGCCACCTGTAACACATCATAAAACCAGTAAGCATGGGCATGGATAAGGGTTTTCCTTTGCAACTTTTCTTCAAGATTTTACTGAGTGGAAAATTTTCTACTCTGTGTAGAAATAGCTTGATCTAGCTCTTCAGCAAATACAACTTTGCACGTGAGGATGACACAGATCTTATGCCTAGTTTTAAGCCTGCTGAAAGCTTGCAGGGAGGAAATCTTAAATACAGGAACTTTGCTGTGATTTGGAGAGACTGTGAAGGCTTGAAACGTGGAAGGATTAAAGCTGAAATGCTTATCTCAAATGTGCTCTGTGCTACAGGGCGGTGGTGAGCAAGGCTGGGGCTGCTGGTCTGTTCCTTCAGGGCACAGGCAGCAAGCCTTGGGGGCAGCTCCTGTTCTTGTGGCACAGAATTCTGAGTGATTTTAGGGACTCGCTCCTTTGGGGAGCTGCAGTGCTTCATCTAAAATCCATTAAAGGTTTGGATGCTTTGAATCCAAAGTCTTGTTTAGCAGAGTGGTTGTGCTTAGGCACAGAGAGATGTGGGTGTGTGGTTTGGGTTTTTAACTGGAACGTAGGAGTACCAATGTTCCCAAAATACCCAACGCACTTCTGCTGCTCCACGCGTCTGGAGCGGGAGGTGGCGATTACGGTGGTCAGTTTGCACACAGAGCTGTGTGAGTTTGCACCTTGATTTGTGTGGAACTCTCCCTTTTGCTCTTGGGCTGTCTGGCTGTTCTCCTCACAGGTAACTTCTCTTGCAGGATGTCTTAAACACCGTCATCAAACACTGCCCACCGTGCTTCTTCTTCCTGGGCTTGCCTGGCTTCACGATGCTGATTGGAGACTTCGTGGCGGCGGCAGCGAGGGTGTTGGGCACGGACACGCCGGGGGTGAGCGCACACTGCCCCGGGCTGGCCGCTCAGGCCACGCTGAGCGGGGCTCTGGGGATGGCCAGCCCCTGGCAGCGCGAGTGTGAAGCTGTGGGGTGAGGCAGCACGCTGCCCCGGCACAGGGGGTTCCTGCAAAGGGCCCGGGGTGTGGGGACGTTGTCTCCCGGCCGACACGGCCCCACGCCTGCGTCCTCAGAGCCTCGGGAGCTTCTCTGAAGTGAGCAAAGGCTGAAAGCAGGGAACTCTTTGGGTGACACAAAGCTCTGGCTAAATGTCAGCACTGGTAGAAATGTGGCTCTCGATTAAATTATTGAAGGATAAGTAAAATAACAAATCAATGATAGGCTGCCAAAATAAGGGTAAAGGTCTGGTAATCCTCGGAAAAACAGGAAAGCTCTGTTGCACGTGAAGCACCAACTCAGGGAGACCTTTCTGTTTTGGCTCAGGGCTTTTGCTGCTGCTCTTGACATTTGGGTGGCTGAGCAGGTGTCCCTGCAGAGCCCTCTCCTGTTTCAGCAGAGCTGGAATGGTGAGCCCAGCCATGCTTTTTAATTGGCCCTCAAAGAGTTTAATCAGCCTCATTGTTGATCCAAAGCTTAAAATGCCAGTAAGAAATGGATATGCAATTTTCCATGGAAAAACAAACCAAAACCATCACCTTCCATTTCTCCTACATGCGTGAAACTGGGCATGCACTGCATTTTCAACACTATGCAGTAGTTAATATGTTTGTAGCTCGTGCCATGGTGCTTTTGATGTTTTTATTGAAGCAGGGATCTCTGCTCACTGGTATCGTCTGTGCAGTGAGTGCGAGTGTGTTGTGCACCCGCTCTCTGTGCCGCAGGATCACCTACCGGTAGTGCTGGATCAGTGCTGCAGCCCCTCACCCAGCTGTTCTTTAGGGGGTTCTGTGCTTTCTGCTGGCACCAAGCGGCTGATTGTCGGGTTGGGTAGTGACAGGGGAAGTATTAAAGCTGTCGAATGTGCTCAGGAGGGGGGCAGGTGCTGCTGGAGGAGCAGCTCAGCCTCACAAAGAGAGCACAGCAGCCAAAAGCACGGGCAGGAAGGGGTGTGTTAGTCACTGCTTTAAATGCGACTTCTGCTGGAGTTGTAAAGGAAAAGCTGCTGGGATGTGTTCCCTGGGACACTTTAGTGCTGCCCTGTGAATCCAGCAGACTGAGAAGGGCCGTGCACACTGGGCTCAGAGCTGAAGGCAGGTTTCTTAGTGACTGTCTGTGTCTACTTGCCCTTCGCTAGGCGCCCCGCTGCGAAGCTCACACCATCCTTGGTGCTCTCGTGTGCTTCCCCAACACCTACCAAGGGATCCCACGGCTGGGGCCCGTTTCGGAAGCCAGTGAGACCGTCACAGGAACTGCAGACGTGAAGGTAAAGCCACACTTCAGTGTGAATCCTTAGGTAATCTAACCTGGTTTTAGCACGCAGTGACTTTGTTCCTGCCTACATTCCTGCCCTGACACAAACCTCTCTTGCTTTTGGTAAACTTGAGGCACCACAGTGATCCACTGCTCAAAATTAGGGGTAGCTGGGCAGGAATCTCCGAATTCCTCACGTGACCCGAGCAGGTGGAACCCAAGAGGATACAGAAATCCCTTCACACGCTTGGCTGCCATTCTTGCTTTCTTCATCAGCCCTCAGAGAGACCCTGGAGGTGTCTCAATTTAAAAGTATTTTTCTGTATTAAAAAAATACACTAAATTTTTCATAATGTGATTTGGTTATAAACATTACAGTTTATATGAAGTGATCACCACTCCATTGTTTGTGAATATGCCCTGACACTGTAAATGAATTGATTTCCTCTTGCTGCCTGTACTTGAGTTGTAGGTCGATTTGATTTGTCCACAAGGGCCTGTACATTTGAGTTGTAATCAGTATTTCTCCCTTGACAAAGTACAGTTGGCATGAGGTGAAGATGCTTTAAGATTAGACAGAGAATTAAAGTGACTTCACTTGTAACCACGTCAAAATTAAACAATTTTAAAGCAGATGTATGAAAAATATGTTTATTCTAATTTATTTTGTTATTTTAGTACTGCCTCATAAATATTTTATTGAAGAATGCTACGGAGGAGCCAAGTGAAGCTGCAAGGTAAAATACTGAGTAAAATAGGAAAAACATAGAATTGTTTAGGTTGGAAAAGACCTTTTAGCGTTGTCAAGTCCAACCATTTGTGGATTGGAAAAGTCTTTCTTGCTACTTACTTTTGGTGCTTGTCCAGTGGAATTATTGCTGCTGCCTTTTGGTTTGGTCCTGTGAAGTTGAGCCCCACTGTGCACCATGAAGGTGCTGTCCTGGCATGTGAGAGGGAAAAGAGAGAGTTCATCTTTGTGCATTGTTTCTTTTTCTTCTTTTTTTTTTCCCCCTAAATACTCTTCTAAAACTTCTGACAGAATCCCTTTTTGTTTTAAAAAAGATGCATAGCCCTTTGTGGCCTCGGAGTGTGGATATGTGAGGAGCTCACGCAGTGCACAAACCACCCCCACGTGAAGAGGGCCATCAATGTCATAGGTGTGACACTGAAGGTATCACTGTGGTGGGCTCTGATCGCTGTGCATTGGGGGAAAAAAGGGCATTTTCACTCCTTGAATACTCACTGATGAGCTGCAGCACAGTCTGCTGCTGGGGTGCAGAATACTTGCAAAAGTAGCCTGTGCTTGTGTACCTGTAGAGTCCTTCCCCAGCAAACTGAGATCACATAGACAGTATCAAAGCTGCTGGTTCCTAATGCTGACAATGGGATTTCACAACATTAACCATTTTTGTTGTTTGTAGAGATGCAAAGTAATTTAAAATATAGAAAAACTGAACACACTGTGTTGTATCTGGGTATTTTATTTGGCTCTTAATCACCTTTTTTCTTCCAGTTTTCCAATAAGCTGGTAGCTCAGGTAGCCTGTGATGTCCTTCAGCTGCTGGTGTCTTACTGGCAGAAGCTTCAGGAGTACGAATCCTCCCTGTGCCGGAAAATCACTGAAGTACGTCAGATTCTTCAAAATCTCAAATCATCTGCAAAGTTGTCTGAATTCCTTCCTTGAGCTGCTCTGATGTTGTTAACTCCTTTTCTTATTGTTAGGGATGTACTTGCTGCAGTCTCAGGACCAGTGTAGGTCCCTCGTTTGAAGTGACTTGTTTCCAAAATGCTCAGTAAACGTTTCCGTTCACTTGAGCATGGATCAACATGGGCAGTTGGATGCTCCTAGGGGAATGTAACCTATTCCACACCCTGTGAAGGTCTGTCTTTATAGTGAAAGAATGCCATTCTGACCTTGTGTTTGTTTGGATGTAGATCCTTGTGGCCACCATTGCGTTCCTCTTGCCGAGTGCCGAGTACTCCTCTGTGGAAGCAGATAAGAAGGTGTGTCACTGAACAGAGCCGTCTCCATCCTTTCTTTGTGCTGTTTGAGGAGGTTTTTAAATGAGGTTGCTTTAAACCAGAGTTGCTTTAAACTTGCCAACTCATACCTATAAGTCTGGGCGAATTTAATAGAATGTACCTGAATACTGTGTTCCATGTTCAGTTTATAGTTTCGCTGCTGCTTTGTTTGCTGGACTGGTGCATGGCCCTGCCCATGAAAATGCTGCTGGAGCCCGTGTCTGCTGGTGCTGTGGAAGATCAGCATGCATCCAGAGCTCCTCTGCTGGACTATATTTACAGAGTGAGTATGGGGAAGGAACGTGATTTACCGTGCCTGGACGTTTAAAGATGCATTTCACACACAGAAGGCACAGCAGTTTTGTCAAGCTCTATAAAATCATGTCGTGCAGGTGAGAAGTTACAAATGCAAAATGATAAGAAGATTAGAGATGTAGAACAGACAGGGAATGGTGAAGAGAAAGGTACAATGCTTAAAACAGTGAGCCAGGGAAAGTAATCTTCGCAAAAATACTTGAATTATTTGAAGTGGCTGTTAAACCACAAAACAAGCCCTGAAGTGAGCAGTTAAAGTACAGAATCAGTGCAGATGGAGAGTGATGATTTAGAAATGCTGTGTTTGGACACAGATGGTTTTCACAGTGTGTCCTGGCTTTTCCAGTGTCAGAACTGGGGGGCCCTGCTCTCTGGCTGTGCTGGGGACTGCCCGGGGTTTGTCACTGGCTCAGTTCCCGCTCGTGGCCCCGCAGGTCCTGCACTGCTGCGTGAACGGCTCCAGCACCTACACCCAGCAAAGCCACTACGTGCTGAGCCTGGCTGACCTCTCCTGCTGTGACTACGACCCCTTCCTGCCCCTGGGCAACGTCAGGAGCTCGGAGCCAGCCCAGTGCCCCTCCTCCACTGATTTGGGCAACCTGCTCACCGTCGCCGAAGGTGAGGGAGCTCGCAGTGCGGGCTGGACCGGTGTGTGTGCAGCAGCTGGGAAATAGTGTTTGCAGGTTACATCTCTGCCTTGAAAATGTGCTTCTCCGTGCTGCACCTAGCAACTGTTCTTGAAAATTGGGATGGATTCCAGTTGCCTCCGTGATAGGATGTTTGAGTTTGTTGCCTACACTGCTCCTTAAAAAAAAAAACCCTTACATTTAGAAGGTATGAATACCAGGGAAAAAGGAAAACACTCTAAACTAAAGAAAAATGCTTTAAACAAAATATAGAAAACCTATAGAAATTAGGAGGTTTCTGTCTATAAGAGGAGTAACATTCCCATAGGAGAAGTGGAGGCACAACGTGGCTCAGAGCACAGTCACTTTCTGAAATAACTGATGCATGTGCCTGTGCTGAGGAGAACATCTGGGCATCCAGGAGGCCTCGCACTGCCTCACACGAGGCTTTCCCACTGTGCTGCCAGGGATGGAAGAGCATTGGTTTGCAGTGACATCTCAGGTTTGCTTTGGTTTTTGTGCCCTGTCACCCTCCTGCTCCCAGTGGCTGTGGAAGCGTGCTAAATAAAATAAAACTGCAGGACAGGTGGAATTTCTGTGAAAGCTGTTGGAAATAGTTCCTTGAACGGGAAGGTTCAGAAGGTCAAATAAGGCAAGCTGCTGCAATGACAGAAATCTGCAGGTGCTTCTTCTGTATTGCTTTGCTGCTCTTACTGATCCGTTATCTTTCCATTGATGGTTTTAGAGAAGAGGAGGAGGAATTTGGAATTGATACCTCTGACGGCGCGGATGGTTATGACTCACCTGGTGAATCACCTCAGCCATTACCCGCTCAGCGGAGGCCCTGCCATCCTCCACAGTCTCCTTAGTGAGAACCACGACAATTCCTACGTGGAGTCCTCCGAGCTGTCCTCGGAAGTGTTCCGGAGCCCCAACCTGCAGCTGTTCGTGTTTAACGACAGCACTCTCATCTCTTACCTCCAGATCCCTGCGGAGAAGGCGGCGGGCGCGGAGCCGGCAGCAGCCCCCTCGGACGTGAGGGTGATTGTCAGGGATATCTCAGGGAAGTACTCCTGGGATGGCCGGATACTGTACGGACCCCTGGAGGGCTGCCTTCCACAGCGGGGTGCGGCCAGCGCCTTTGTGATCTCCAGCACCCCGGAGCACCACTTCCTCTCCCAGGACGACTGCTCTCAGGTGGAGGAAGGAGAAGATGCTCTGGACCAGCTGCTGGAGAGGATTGGGAGCAGCAGCCCCGAGTGCCTTCTGCACCCCCAGCGCAAGCTGAACGAGCCGTCGCCGCCGCCCTGCGGGATGAGCTCCGAGCAGGAGCGTGCCATCACGGAGGCCCTGATGAGGCAGAGCGCCCAGGAAAGAGAGTTCATTCTGAAGTGCAGCTCGGACTGCAGCATGAGGGTGGCCCGGCAGGAGCCACCACGGCCTGCTGAGCCCCAGGCCTCCTTTTATTTCTGTCGGCTGTTGCTGAACGACTTGGGAATGAACTCCTGGGACAGAAGGTAGGAAGTGAGGATTCAGGACGTGTTTAGGGTACTCTTCTCAATGCTGACCCCCAAATGTGCACACACTTAAGAAAGCAAGGATTATATAGCTAGGGGATACAGCAGAGTTTTGAACTTCAATGATTATTTTAAATAGACGCGCACAGATTGTGTATAACAGCAATTTCAAGAAATCCTATCATATGAATTCTTTCAGGTATTTGGGTGACAAAATACTGTGTCTGCACTGTGTTGCATTTGCCTTCAAACCTTTTTTTAATTATTTTTAGAAAAAGTTTTCATCTGCTCAAGAAAAATTCAAAATTACTGCGAGAACTGAAAAATCTGGACTCCCGCCAGTGGTAGGTGATGCGTACTGAACACACTGTTGGTAAGGCTTGTGTTTCCCAAGGAAGAATGAGTCACCAAAACCAAAGCTTTATTCCCATTGAATCCAAATATTGATATGAAAAATGAGTGTTTGTTTCTCCAGAGTTCTGTAGCCCAAATGGAGAAGCCGCCTGCACTGGCACATTCTCTGTGTATGGAGAATTCCAAATCAGGAGCAAATGAGACAGATCTTTTTTCTAGTTTGCTTTAGCTGAGAGGGAAGGAAACCGCATTTCTTGTGACCTAGGTTCAGCTGACACAAAAAAACCCATTTCTTGCAGGATGATCCCTGTATCAGGCACAGTACTTTGAGGAATGATCTACCCAGATCTACTCCCCAGCCAGGAAGTGGCAGAATGGAGTTCTGGATGTTGTTTTCTTTTTCATTACTTGACATAGAGCTATTTAGAAAACATATGCAGCATTGCAGAGTTCTGAGTTTCTTGTATCCCAACAATTTCCATATCAAATCCACTTTACTTGTTTTCAAAGAAGCCAACTGTCTGTCAGCCCTGTAAAACCCAGCCCAGCATCTGAAAGTCAATAATGTTTCCTCTGCCTTGTATTTCATCACCCTGTAATTAAAATTCTGTAGGTCAAATTATGTTCCCATTAACACCTGTGCCACCTCTGTCTGTGCAGGGCTGCACAGATCTGAGTCATTAACCCTGTAATTGGAATTTGGTCACCAGTTCTGTGGCTGATGCACAGAAGGACCAGCCTTGACTCCGCTCTCATCACTGGGGTGTCTCTGCAGTGGGGTCTTGGGGGCAAAAAATGGGCAAAAAATCTGAAAGCTGAAAGTGAGTGATATATTAGTGTGCATAGGAGAAATGGAGCTAAATGTGGGCACCTCCTCATATATTTGGAGTGCAGGGGTTCTGAAAAGAATTTTGAGCTGAAACTCCTTTAACTTTGATTTGTTTTTCTACCCTGTGGCAGTCGTGAGACTCACAAGATCGCCGTGTTCTACATCGCCGAGGGACAGGAGGACAAGTGTTCCATCCTGGCCAACGCAAGGGGAAGCCAGGCATATGAAGATTTTGTTGCTGGACTGGGCTGGGAGGTAAGAGCCATAAATTTAGACAAGCTAGTGTTGTTGGTGTCACTGCATAGTTTTTAATTCTCAGGAAAAAAAAGTTCACACTGATATTTAGCCGCTTTTAGCTCTGCCCGTGGTCAGAGCACACACCGCAGGAGTTCTTTATGAGGTGTGTGGGTTAAATTTGCTTTGTCAAAATGGTGTGTCATAATCTAAATGCCATGAACACTTTTGGGTTTGGGGAATACAGAGTAGCTGCAGTCCTTAAATGTCACATTTAAGGGTTGAAGTGCCCACAGGGAGATGCAGCATCCTCAGGCTGGTGCTGTTGGGAAAACAAACAAGCCTTTGGACTCACACTGGACTTAAGAGAGGTGTTGCTTCTGAATAAGTTTCTGGAATAATTTTTTCTAAGGCTTTTCTTTCTGTACAAATCCTCAGTTTCTTCTGCAGTTTCTCTGGTTCTTTTTCTCCCTGCCTTTTGTGATGCTCCTGGCAGTGGGAGCTCTGAGCTCCTGGAGCCCTTGGAGCCGAGCATGTGGCAGAATGCTGTTGCTTCCTTGCTGCTGTTTGATGGAGGAAGGTAAAATTGGAGGATAGATAACAACTCAGGACCTAGTTAAGAGAGATTTACTTTTAGTAAATGTCAGATACGGGAATGGCAAAGACAAACCCAATGGAAAGATCACAAAGCTGTAGGGGAAGACTTCTTTATCTCTGGGATGGCTGCAGAATCCTCGGGTGGTGATTTCATCAGTGTTGCTGTAGACGCAAGTGCAGTTTGTTCATCGTTCCTCGCGAACGTGTGCTGACGCTGCCTGTGCCTGGCCCAGGTGGACCTCTCCACGCACGGCGGGTTCATGGGCGGCCTGCAGCGCAACGGCAGCACGGGACTGACCGCGCCCTACTACGCCACCTCCACCGTGGAGATCATCTTCCACGTGTCCACCAGGATGCCCTCGGACTCCGACGATTCCCTGACCAAAAAGGTAGAGGCGTTGCAGGGTGTTTCACACCTCTTAATGAAAGTTTGAACTGAGGGCGGCTTGTGCTGACTGGCCCTGGCAAGGCTCTCTTTGCTGTGCTCTGCAGCTGGGTTATCTGAATTAAATGGCAGCTAAATTCTGGGTTCTGAAACACAATTAACATTTCCATGGTAGCCTCAAATGCCACCGTGAGTAATAATATTAGCAATAATTTCATTTGTATGTTGTCTGCCTGCCAAAGCTGGTGTAGGTTGGTAGAAAAAAACCAACCAAATGCAGCCTTATAAAACCTTCCTGATGACTTGTCCCACGTGGAACAGCAAAGGGAAAGGGAGGTGACAAGCTCAGGACCCAAAACAGCCAGCTGAGAGTTAAAGCCAGTAACCAGTTAGGCACAATTCTGCCAAGCAGGCTCTGCTTCAGAGACAGCTACAAAATTCTCTTGGTTATCAGTACTTTGTCTTTCCTAACAAGGAGTGATTTGAGATTATGCTGTTTGCCAGCAACTGCTTAAGAATCAAAGAAGATTTTTGGGGCATACCAAATCTCTGCCTTTATAATTAGGATTGGCAACTTGGCCTGCAGAGGTTGTTAGCAGGCATCAATAATGCTGCTGCAGCCATCCAGTCCACCATGGGATACTGCTGTGCTCTGAAAATTGCCTGGAACTGTGTCACTGGGTGACTGTGTTTGGTGTGCAGTTGGTTTCAGAATGACGTGTGCTTTTCCTTTCAGATGTAAAGGTGGAATTTCTGATTGCTGGCTCTGAAAAATTGCCCAGCATTTCATACTAAAGTCATATCTTTTCTTCTTTATTGTGATACCTGTCATGTAGAAAAGAAAAGTCAGCAAAATGACATGTTTCTCTTTCTGTATGCAACTCGTTATCTTCACAGATATATAGCTATGGAAAAATATTACTCTGAGTTCTTCAGGAGGGAGCAGTAGGGCAGTGGTGTGTAGTGCAGGGCTGTAGAGTCTCTGTGACCTTACCAGGGTAGGACTATCTGTGTTTTGATTGTTCCTGACCAGTGTTTGTCCAGCTGCTAGATCTAAACTCCGGTGATGAATGATTTACAGTTTCCCTAGGCAACATATTCCTATGCTCCTCTTCTTGTACCGTGGAGAAAACCTCTTGTAGCATCTGCTTTGCTTCGTCTTGAGTCCATTGATGCTTACCCTGTTCCACATGGATATGGAGGGCAGATTATTTTGCAGCAGACTTATGCATGTCTGAGAACTGCTGCCATGTCTTTCCCAGACTTACTTTTCCCACGCATACTGTGGCCATTGAATGTAATCTTCCCTGGTAAGTCCTGGCTCCTGGGTTTTGTGGAAACCTGGCAAAGACACTGGGATATGGTCTGGCTGTTGAGTAATTCATCACCTGGGAGAGGAGAGCACAGCATGACAGAGCTACCACCAGGGGAAAAATGGGGTTTAACTGCAAACACTCTACTTATTCTCCTAATTCCCACCCATTAGGGGTTACCACAGACACTGAGAGTCCAGTTACTCTATTTGTCTTCCCTGTGTTTGCTCTAAGAGAATTCTTTTTTCTGAAACTGAAACCAAAAGCATTTAGTAGCTGTCAGTCTCCAAGTTTTGTAATGCCAGGAAAACGGGCCAGCTCCGGCACATACTGTGCACAGAAAATACTGCAAAGGAATTGCTGTAAGAATTTTTTTTTTTGTAAAAACCCCTGAAAACTACTACAGGAATGGAACCCTGCAGGGATCAAAGTGGGTATTGCAGTAAAGGACAAAACTTTTGAGCAGGCTCATGGACCTGAGGAAGTGCAAGCAATGGCCCAGACCAGATGACTTCCAGAGGGTTTTTTAATGTGTACTCATTCATGGTTCCACACACAACAGTTTCATGCAGTTTGTCACAGCTCTGTTGTGAGCAAACATGCAATTCTATGCAGATTAGCATAGATTGTCAACAGATTTTACAGAACTGCAGCTATGAGTGCAGAAAAAGTGCATTTCAGAAGTACCGCAGTTTCTGGAAGGTGGGCAATTCTCTGGGCTTGGGTCCTCACCTCAGATTATTTGGGCAGAATGTCCAAGTTAAAAAGATTATATTTATTGCTTCTTGCCTTTAATCCTTTTCTTTCACAGGAATATGGGAGGGAGAGGCAGATTCTCAGGGCATTCAATTCTTCCTGCTCCTGATACAGGGCAGGGGTACTGGAAGGAGAAAATTTCATCAGGATGCAATGGGGGACACAGCTTCTTTTTTCTTGCCCCTTCCCACTGGGATCTAAGGTCCCCCTTATCTCCAAAATCTTTGACTTCTGGGCTTTCTTCTCTGCTTATTTTGCCTCAGACTAAGAGAGGCTTCATCCTTGCTGCACGCTCTGAGCTGAACAGAAGGACTGACCACCTGCTGGCCTGGGGAGCTGCAGCGAGGCCATAAATTCTGGGGGCTGGGGAATTCAGCAGGTGCAGTAATTTTACTTAAATATGTTATCGTGGTTCTTTATTTTTACTTAACATCGGGATAAATTAATTTCTGGTATAAATTCCCAAGAAAAAGTGCGCTTCCACTGGGGATGAACTTGGTCCCTTGTTTTTGTGCAGTAGAGCTGTCATTTGCAGGTTGTATTTTTTTTTTCTTCGAGGTATTCGCTGGCATTGTATTGCTCAATCAAGAAGAAAGAAAGCAAAGAAAAAAAAGAAAAACCCCTCTCCGAATAAGTCTTGGCCCTGACAGAAATCTTTTCTAGTGGAGTAAACAAAATTCAGCTGATCTCTTTTGCTGCTGTAGGGTTCAGCATCATTGGTTCCAAACTTTATCTGACTGTCTTGTGGCAAGAGTGAAAATCAATTCCAGGAATGGCATCCTACTGTCCCTGTCTTGTTCAACTCAAATTGTGCTTAACGGTTTAAAGATGTGCTGCCGAATTTCTCAGTGATTTATTTCTTCTTCTCCATTGTCAGAGCAGAACTTTTTCAATCCAGAAATCTGGTTGCAACCCCATACTGAACTCTTGCTCCTTTGCTGCAGAAATTTGTTAGCTGGGGCTAGATTAGATTTTTAGCAGCTAATCTGACTGCTGTAGGGGTTTGCAGAGTGGGGACAGAGCTGTGCTATTGGATTTGTCCAATTCATTTGACTCCAGGACTATAATTGCACTTATGTCTTACAAGGCTTTTATGGCCTCGGGCTGGCGAGCAGCAGAAAAACAAATTGGCAGTGATACAGTGAGAGTGAAAGGGAATGAAAGGCACACATTATCAGTCTCCAGGCAGCCCTGCTCTGGCAGGAAGTTTCTTGGTTAATTTACAAATAAAACTTAGATTTTAGGATGGGCACACAGTCAGCCAGACAATGGGGATGTCAGGCCCCACTGTTACTTAGCAAAAGTAGCAGCCGTGCCTCCCCAAAAGCAGGAATTCTCCAGTCAAACAGACGACTCCTCTCTGGAGCCAGCTGGCTGTGTAATGCAATTAGCAGGGAAAGGAGGTCAGGGCGGAGGTGTGCACCGTGACCAGTGTCAGCACTGCCTGGCGGGCGCGGGCACCCAGCCCGGGGAGCCGGGAGTGCCCTCCGGAGAGTGCCCGCTGGCCAGTGCCCTCTGGAGAGTGCCCGCTGGCCAGTGCCCGCTGGCCAGTGCCCGCCGGCCAGTGCCCGGGCCAAGTGTGGCTGGAGCTGCCCGCTCGGGCCTGAGAGAACACGGCCCTGCGGGGAGCGACAGCGGGGCTGACCCCACGGCGTGCAGCTGGGGCAGTGTCCGAGCACCCCTGCTGGCCAAACTGCCCCCCTGTGCCTGCCAAAAGTTCCTCTGTGCCCAGGGAGGGGACGTGGTTGCCATGTGCAGAGCCATTGTTCCGGTCAGCTCTGAACTTAGGAGCTCAGAGCTGTGCTGTTGTTGGGGTGTGCTTGTCATACCAACCTAATTTCGTGGCTGCTTTGGGATGTTTCTTATTTTTTTCTTCTTTTTTTTTTCTTCTTTTTTCCTCCCACCGCTAAACTGGGTGGAGAGCACAGCCTGGAGCTCTGGCTGCACCCTCATCGGCTGCAGGGCTTTGGACATTTCAGCACAACTTGCTGAACTCCTTCAGGGCACTGAGTCTGCCCCACAGCTGCTGTTTTGAATAAACAACACAGGAAAATAGCAGCTGGCTTATTGTCACTGATGAGATTATTATAACGGCTTTCTATCAGTGAAGTTATCTTTCAATAACAAATATTTTTGACTAATACCAATTTTTTTGGTGACATTATACCTTTTAACTGTGGGGCTTAAGGATGTGTAACTTCAAAACAAAGGCAGTAACTCAAGCTCTAAAACAAGTCTCTGGCACACAATGGGGATCGTAGCAGCAGTAGGGATTCATGATCCTGAGATGTTTGTAGGAGTTTGAGCTCACAGCCATCACTCTCTCTTTCTCATAAGCACAGCAAGCGTTGGTACAGCTAAGTTCCCCTCTTCCACTGAATTTTGTTCTCAAGGGTGCAATTATCAGTACAAAGAGGTTTGGGATTCTTCAGTATGAAAGGTGTTTGATTATTGGCAGAACGATTCCCTGGGATTTTAGAAAGGATCCCTCAATCAGTATTTGGACATCATTTTGATGACTTTTTGCAGCAGTTTGTGCTGTTTCTCACCCCAAAAGCCATAGGAGGTAAGGCAGTACAGAGCCTTTTCTTCAGAAGAGCTGAGTTGGATTTGTGACTTGCTCTCTGCAACTGGGCAACCGCATCTCCTTATGGAATTCTGTGTGCACATTTATTTGTTGGGCTGCCTACAGCAGAAGTTGCTAGGTGCCACCACTGTGGGGTCTCTGTGCTGAGAAACCAGTGCCAGAGCTCACTCTGGCATCAGGATGGGTTGGACCCAGCCCGGCAAACGTGGGCACTGCTTACAAATCCCCGGTGGGCATTCCCTGGGCTGAGCTGGGCCCTTCCTGGGGCGTGGGCTGGAGCAGGACAGCCTGGGCAGGCCCCTCAGCTCCTGGAACCTGCTGAGCACAGAGCCTGCTCGCCACGTGGATTTTAGGGGGTTTCAACACTAAACTTGACATCTTGCTTCTGACCACTTTGGAGGTGACCTGGCTGCACCTGGTCACAGAGGGTGAGGTCTGAATTTTGTCCTGTGGGTAAATTCCTGCTTCCTTCGGTCTGTGTCAGGCTGCACTGTGGTCCAACATGAGTGGTTTTTTGTGTGTTGCTTTGTTTTTACTGACATACTGCACAGATACCGAGGTGACCACAAGAACAGCAATTTCTACTGGTTTTGTACACGTAAGAAGCTCTAGTGAGAGCACTGTTAATGTTTCCATGTTTTTTGAAGATAAATGGTTCATGTTTTCTTCAAACAGAACTAAAATTACCTTTTACTCGTGGGTATAAATAAAACACTATTATTATCCTCTGTTTAAATTTAAAACAAACTGAGAATCTCTCAGTCCTTCTGTGAACTGAGCTTTATTTTACTCTGCTGGAGTATGAACTGTAAGCCAAGTTCACAGTTGTAACTTTTGGGTTTTCACAATGTTTTGGTTTTACCACATTTCTCTCATGACTGGGGTCCAGTTTGCCACCAGTATGTAGGAGTGAAAGTTTGTCCTAAAGGATCTGCCTGATGCTGAATAGGGAAGTTTCATCTGTACAATGTGGGCTGCTCCAAAGCGTGTTGGGGTTAGTTGTTATTTACCCATGAAAATCACCACCTCCTTTTCCCTTTTCTCTCTCCCCCTACACAGAGTGAAGTAGCTGAGCTTCGTTTTGGCTTCTTTGTTCAGTGTATTGTGCACATTGTTCCAGGGGTAGCACCAAATTGGAGGGTGGGGGGCGTCTTTTAAGCTTTAAGTGGGACTTAAATTCTCTTTATGCTTTGAGCTGGCATTCTGCATGTGGATTACATTTTAACTTTAAAGCTTACAGTTGAAACCATTGTGCGAGGCTTGTACGTGATTGCCAAATAGTTTTTGCCATCTGTTAGATCACCTCCAGCTCCTCCAGCAGCAGAGCAAACACACAGGCTCTGGTGCGTGCTGTATATGTCATGTTTGAATTTTATCTGTGTTTTATGCAACTCTGCTCCAAATAAAAAGGTAACTCCCCCAGTATTTCCCATTCTTCTCTATCTCACATTGCCCAGATATTTTGCTGACATGTCAGGCAGGAGCCCCCTCCAGACACAGTCAGTGAGGAGATGTTTGTGGATAATAAATTCAGTTATAGTGGTTCATGACAGGCAGTTTCTTGACATTCTGCGTCAAGGCATTTCATATTTCTGTGACAGCTGCCTTATTTTAGCTGGAATACGATGTTCTGTTGGTTAATGTTTTGTTCTAGTAATTCAGTTTTCCATCTTAAATCACTGTAGGTAATGTACATTTACATATCATGCTAATGGCTAGTTTGATAATGACTTAATTAAGCCATCAGACAACAATGCGTTCTAAATGAAGCAAATTATTGAGCTGATGCTTTCATGAGCAACTGGAGAAAAACAATATTTTAACTTTTTCCGTAATGAAATATTCCTCCTATCGAGCATTGTAATTCAATTTGTGAGCCATGACCCCTCCTGAAGCGTGGTTATCACTCGGATTAATAAAGAGCCAATTTGCTGTTGCAGCTCCGTCACTTGGGAAATGATGAGGTTCACATCGTGTGGTCGGAGCACACCCGCAACTACCGCAGGGGCATCATTCCCACGGACTTCGGGGACGTCCTCATCGTCATCTACCCCATGAAGAACCACATGTTCTTCATAGAGATCATGAAGAAACCAGAGGTAGGTTTGGGTGCCTTACTGCCTTTGTTGTGTGGTGCAAGTGAGTGGCAGTTCTGTTACTTGAACAAAGCTCAGTGGTTTGGAGTTTGGGGGGTCTTTTTTCCCAGCAAGTACAAAGTACGGTCTGTCCATCTCAGGTGAAAGGTTAGCTGAGCAGTGAGCTCTTACTTAAAAACTGGAATTACTGATGGTGATCGAAGTGACTGCTCATTCATTTTATTGTCATGCTTAGCACCTACAGAAATACTTCAGAATTCTCAACCCATAGGAGTTACTGTGCAAAGAACAGTATTTAAAACCATTCTGTTTCCTCTGAGGCGAGGAAAGCAAAGCAGTCATGATTTCAGCTCCTCATGTGGTGTTAGATCACCCCTACGCCAGTCACTGTTGTACCCATGGTACCGTGCAGAACCTCACGCGTTTGGGGGTGGCCATTGTCACCTGGCTTGGTGGGATGGTGTGGGCATTGCATGTCCTGTCATCAAACAGAGTATGGGAGGGTCACGTCTCAGACATTTTTTGGAAAAAACAGCTTTTTTTTGCAGAATGTCAGAGGTGTGTGTATGTACATCTGCGCATGTGTATGAAGAAACCGCTTTAGTAAATGCTTGTCTGGTACGTTACGGATGCAAGAATATGTATCAAATATACTTTGTGAACGTAATCAGTGTGATAAATACCATTTGCCTTAGATGAGGAACAATGTTTGTCCAAGAGAGTAGCCAGCTGTGGTAAATGCCTCCATCAGATGACGTATTTACCAGCTATAGACAATATTTTTTGAGTTGTGAATGATAGAGCTGCAAGGTATTGACAACCAGTGGTTTGTTAGTAAACCTTTCAAATTTGAAAATTTTCTAATAGTGGGTTGTTGGGTTTTTTTTACACTTGGTGTTGAGCTCGGCAATTTACTTTTTGAGCTTTTTAGCTTTTAGTGTTCCATCAGGGAAATGAGAGTGTAGCGTTAGGAACACGCTCGAGACTTCTCTGGAGCAATGGAGAAAAGCTGTGTCATCTTACATATTAGTCAAAACCACCCGACAGGCAGCCAGAATAGGAGCTAACTGGAAATTTAGTGTTATCCCTACATTTAAAGTACAAACCATTACAATGTAATAAAATTAATCCAGACATTTCCAGGGCAAGTGTGGCTGACCTTTTGTTCACCAGCTACTGACCCCAGGGTGAATGAAAGAGGCTTGCAGAGAGAAATGTCTGTTGTTTGGCTTCAGTCCCTGGTATTTAAATTGCATTCCCTAATCGAATGAAAAGGCTGTCCTCTCTATCAGGTTACAGAATCCATGGCAACATTTGGCCTTTTATATCCATAATGTTAGCCTTTTTGTTTGCAGCCAAGTAGAGACACCTGGAGCAATGTTAACATTAACCGCTTTAGCATTAATAGCTTCATTATAGAAGAATTTCTGATCAGATAGCTGTTACTTTTGTTATGTTGCTTCAGCTTGTATTGTTTTCATTTTTGATCTCCCTGCTTGGCAACCGGGCAATGATTTGCAAATTTTTTTTGTCTTGATTAATTAAGCAATATAATTATCAGGAACCGTGCTGCAGTCTTTGCCCGACAAAGCTTCGGAGGGAAGACAATAGTAAGTCTGTTAGTGTGAATGCATTCCACGCGTCACAGATGCACGAGGATATTGGGAACAATGAGAGGAAAAGCTGCCTGTGAGAGGGGACAAAGCATGCCAGGCAGGCTCCGCACTGCACATACCGCCAGGGACATGCTGCGGGTTCCCTGGGACACAGATGCCTCGTTAGATTGCAGCTCGTCATCAGAGATTAATTCTCAGCCATTTGGTACAATAATTTACCCATTCCCCACTCTTTTAACTAGTGCTGCTCGCTGTAGAGGGGGAAGTCTTTGTGCTCCGAAGGTTTATTTAACCTTGCCTACTTTTACTGCAGGCAACAGAAATAATGATTTTTTTTCTGTTGAAAATCGGAACGAAGCAGGTGTTTGCACTGGGCTGAATATTAATTTTTGCTTCATGGATAAGTTGCAGTGACATTTGGAGTGCTCGCAGAAGGGGATCTTTCCCTCTGTTTTTTTTTAATTGATTCCTGTCAAAGCAGACTGTGTTTTTTGTAGCCATCAAGGCCCTGTTTTCCTGGGCTGGGTGTTCAGTGGCGGGGTGCGGAGCGGGGAGCGTGCCCTGTGCGTTCCGCTGGCCTCCCCCCGCACCCTCGTTAGGGCAGAGCCCCTGTACAGATGGAAGCTGACGAGATGCAGCTCCATTGACTTTAATGACCCTCGGCGAGGTCGCTGGATCTGCTCGGGAATGAATAATTCCGAGCTTTGTGTCCGTGCGGGGTCCGGCTGTGCAGCGCTCGGATCGCGGCAGGCTCCGGAGCCCTCGGCTCCTCTGCTGCTCTCCGTGTGCAGGGTGCACACACCTTGGCCACAGTTTACATCTGTAAATTCTGTAGTGCCCTGTAAAAGACACTCTGCCCCACTCCCCAACTCCAGGTGGGTTTGAAGCAGTGAAACCAATTCCTGTAAGCAAAACCTACTTGTCCAAAAAGCCTGACAGGGAATGTCCCTGCACCCATAGCATCTCCTGGTCTGACTTTACATGTCTGGTGTTTGTGTGGTGGTATCATTTTAATACTAGTATGTCCTTAACCTCCTTATTTGTACTTAAGAATATGCTTTTTTTTTTTTTTTTCTTTCTCCCACTCTTCTAAACAGAGCATGGGCTAAAAATTTCATTTAAAAACGCTATTGCTTAAAGAGGTAAAACTTGATGCTCTGTAACATTATTGTTTTGGTGGCGTAGATTTTCCTCAGCCCCCTTTGGAACTGCCTGGATAGTAATGCCAGCAGTAAATTAAGAAAAAGAAGGCAAAACCACAATGGAAACATTTTACACTTTTCTGTTTTTTGGGGGGTGGGTAATTATTTTAAGTAAAGGAATGACAGAATAAGTGTGTGCAGAGACAGCTGTCATTTGCAGATGTTACATTAAACCCAAATTTCTTCTGTAATTCATTGCCACTTCTAATTAGAGGAATTCCCTAGATGCAGGGGATTTATATTATTCCCTTTGTCCATTTATTGAATGACTGTCACAGTCACCCACAAGCAGTTGGAGAAGAATAATAGAGGGTATTTATTTATGTGATAAGCCTCTGTACAGATGGAAAAAATCCATAGCTTAAATATTGGTAATTGCTGCTGGCTTCTGTCTAGGGCTTTGGCTGGGGGGTTGGGTTTTTTTCGTTTTGAGTTTGTGAAAGGGAAATGAGTTTGAGTACTTGTAAGTGCTAAAAGTTACGTATTTAAACATCAAGATTTTCTGGGCTTGACAGGCCAGGTCTGTAACGCGTCTGCAATTCCAGACACAGTTTGCTTTTAGAAAGCATCTCTTGCACGTAGTGTGGCCTTTCTCTGCAGAGCCACAGGTCGCCAGAGGACGTCATCCAGGCGTTTCCTCTGGAGGTGACCAGCGTTTGGGCACCTTCACCTGCGGGGTTGGGTCTGTTTGTGCCTGTCCCAGCCATGTGCTCTGCCCCTGAGAGGGCCCTGCTCTGCCATCTCCTCTGCCTTCCACACACCTCCTTATTTTGGTCCAGCTCAAGTTTTTTTCCCTTCCACGAAGTACGTGGAAAGATTTTACAGAGGATTATCTGAAGTAAATACATCTTTGCAAAACCTCCTGCCAATGTTAGATTCAGCCAGTGAATCGGGGTCCCCTCTTGGGATCCCAGATGGAAAACAGCTCTTAATATCTACTGCCAGGGGTGGATCGATTGCAGATTCGTAGATGGACTCGGTTCCTGTGTGTACCAAGCTCGTGCTTACCCAGCAGAACGTTCTGTGAGGTGTGTGTGGTGTGCTGAGGGCAGTCACGGGGGATTTAAACACGTACAGACCTGGGGGATGAATGTCACACGGGAGGTGTCGCTGTGGGGAGCAGTGTGGCCATGCTGTTTTATGGCAAAGTGCTGCACCAGCCTCCTGTAGTGGTTCTGAAGCCTGTTCCTCTATTTTGGGGTGCCCAGGTGCCGTTTTTCGGGCCTCTCTTCGACGGCGCAATCGTGACCGCAAAGCTGCTGCCGAGCCTGATCTGTGCCACGTGCATCAACGCCAGCAGAGCCGTCAAGTCCCTCATCCCGCTCTACCAGAGCTTGTATCCTTTCTCCCACGGGGCAGGGCTGCCCTTGGTGGGGTTCTGGCTTCGACCGTCCTTCTGCGGAGAGGTAGGCTGGATGAAAATCCCTCCTGTTTGATTTTACTGGCAAAGGTCACAGCCTTCTTCACACCAACTCCATGTTTTAACCTGTGGGTAGTGGTAACTCTGAACTGTGAGTACTGGTAATTCTCAGTTTTCTGTCACACCGAGAGAAGTTGTGGACTGTGTATGTCAGGCTGGTACCCAGCGCTCAGCTGTGCTCTTACCCTATTCAAGTACTAGTCCAGTTGACTTTACTTGGACTCACTACATTAATAAGACAGATGGGATCTGTCCTTGGAGATATGGGTGTTTCAGGTCCTGAATTCCAGTCTCATTCCAGCTGTGCCTGGGTTTGGGCATTTTCAGAACCTGTTTTCCAACAATGGCTGGAAGGTAACTGGAGGATATGCTTCTCTGGAACAGGAGTTGTGACATAGGCTTTGATTCTTGGGTGCTACACAGACCCACAGCATTAGCACTGCTTTTCATCCATTCCAGGATTCCATTTCTCATAATGCCATCATACATTTTATAGCTTGTTTGCTAATCACATCACTTACCTCAGCACAAACACTCACTGCACCTTGCTTTCTCTGGGGAGCTTTTGATTTGAGTGTTTTTCTAACCATGTGACTTTGAGAGAGTTCGTGAAATGTTTTGATCTTTGAAAGAACACTAATGAATTAGCTTGAGCTGCATATTTTTAAAACACAGAATACCCTCAACAAGTATTGGGGTTTTTTTAAAGGCTCGTTGGGGTTTTTTAGAGGCTAAATTTTATCCAGTATACTTTGCAAAAGTCATCAGAAATTAAAAGTAGCATTGTGGTTAAATAGATTTGTGTGTTTTTAACTGAACTGTTTATTCATTGTAAAGCAAAGGCAATTGGTGAGGGTTGTGCAAACTGTAGCAGTGCCTGACAGGTGAGTCAAGACTCACTGAGTTTTCTTCTGTTTCTTGAGAGAAATTTAACAGATTCTTAATCTATCTGCTTGTCAGTCAGTGTCTAATACTAAAATAACAGTGTAGTAAAATTGACAACATTGGCAGCAGTTACAAGAAGGCAGCAATCCCTTACTCCCGGCCAGAGTCCTCCCGTTCCCAACCCTCGCAGCATTTGGCCTTGAGCATTCTGTGAGTGGGCAGTGCTCACCAGCTGGCCGTGCTCCTGCTTTCCAAGGGGGTCTCCCTGGGGGTCGCTGGGGGTCCCTGGGGTGGCAAGAGCAGCACAGACACGGCAGCACAGGTTTGAGGCAGCAGCTGTCCCCACATTCTTGTCCGCCTTTTTTGCGTCTGCTTTTGCGCCGGTGCTGTCTGCGGTGAATCAACTGCCACTTGTCTGGCTGATAAATGGAAGTGGATTGAGGGACTCCTGAAACGGGACAAAGGGAGTGTGGTGGGCAGGTCCCATCAGGATGACACTGGAGCAGGAGAGAAAGCTATCCACAAGTCATTCTATAGGTACTGAAGCACTGTGAGACGTACTAAAGCCAGCAGTTGCGATGTGAGTGTGTGCAGGTGTAAAGGTGATGTTTGAACCTGTCCAGTGCAGCTTCCCAAGGCTGGGTGACTCAGGTCTGGTGTTTGCTGTGCCAACTGCTGCGAGGAGGACAGGGGGGAAGCAGACCCAGCAATGCAAGCAGTAAATCAAAGTGCCTTTATCAGTCTGGAGATGGAAATAACTCAAAAAATGTCAGTGGGGGGGAGAAATAAAGAGCAATGATCCAGGAAACTAAGGGATGATGTTTGGCACGCACTAATCTGAGCTGTGCAGTTGGGGTGAGAGCTGAAGGCTGCAGTGGGGCAGAGCTGAGGGTGACCTGCAGCTTCTGTTTGGCACATGGGTCATGTTAGAAGGCAGCATCCCTGCTAAGGGTCGGTAGCTAAAGATGTTGTGGTTCAGGTGCGGTTGGAAAGGGACGGAACACTTGGCCCGGTGCCGGTGGTTCAGTGGCGATGAGGTGCCGAGTCCGTGGCGCTCGTGCTGGAGCAGTGGCGGGGTGTGGAGTACCTGCCGGGGCTGTGCTCCAGGTGGAGCAGAGCCCTGGTCCTTGGTGCTGCCCTGCGTGGTGCGGAGGGCCGGGGTGGCGTGCTGGGGAGCCGGGGCAGCGCCTTGCCAGCAGTGACAGCTGAAGTCACTTGTTGGAAAGTCTGTAAACTCCGGCTACAGCTGCACTTGTCAGGGGCTGTAAGGGAAGTGTAATCAGCCACAGAGATTAATTTGCATCTCAATTAGGAAAGAGTCAGGAGGAAGCTGTAAGGTCTGTTGCTGGAAGGTTGTGGAAGAAATCTCATCAGGCACAAAAGGCTCCCGACTTGGTGCTCCAGCGAGCGGAGGACAATATCCGAGTCCGGTTTCCATGGGGACCAGGACCGCAGAGCCGCGGGAGCATCTCGCTGCCCGCAGCCGCCTGGTCATGGTGACACAGATTCCACTGTCGTGCCCAAATACAGTTTTCTGTTGGAAATCTCTGTGAAAATGAAGAACGTAACTATGGCAGTCCACATCAGAATTTTTTAAATCTCTTTTTGGTTTATGTAATGGTTTACGTTTAAGGATTTTGTTAGGGCAAGAGAAATAGTCTTTAAAAAATAATTAACTGTATTTAAACTTCAGTTTAAAGCCATTCTGGCTACAGGTTCTTTGTGTCCAGCAAAGGGCACATGATGGCCTTGCACAGGAGCCAGCCCAGGGTGCTGCAGGCACAGCTCAGTTGTCTTTGGAATGGTGAAAGCCCCACTGTCTCTAGCTGCTGCAGTGCTTCCATGGGCGTGGATGATTGTACATCAGTGCATGCTCCAAATTCCCATTTTATTCCTTCTTGGTGCTGCGGAGCACTGAGGCTGAGTGGCTGCAGCCCCTGCTAACTGGGGCTCTGCCCACCCTTGGGTACCTGCTGAGCGTGAGGCACTGCGCTCCAGCAGCCTCTCCAGGCTGCTCTTTCAAGCACTGACGGACTTCAAATATGACCGGGACTTACAGAAATCATAAGTAATAAACTGACTTAAATTTTATAAGAACACATAATAATATTTAAGCTTACTACAGTTGTTGTATAAAAAGGAATATATTTATGCAGGTTTCTGAGAGCATTTGAGCCTCCTTTTTGTGTGCTGGGGAATGGAAGGAACAACCACTGTCACAAACAAATAATTATGTGTTAAAACTAAGCAAGGGTCTGTTGTGGTTCCAGCAATGCTGAATATTTCAAAAACTGGTGGGAGTGGGGCTGTAAAACTGCTTCTCTGAGCTCTCTTCCAGCTTGTGTGAAATGAGCTGTGTGCTGGAAAGGATTTTTGAGCACTTGTGTGATCTGGAGTGCCATCGCCCTCCGCTGCAGCAGAGCTCGTCTCTGGGAGCTGGGCTTGTCTGTAAAGACAAATACTGGGGGGAACCGGGGTTTGGATTGAAGTATTACAGGTCTGATTGGCAGCTGCTGTCTTAAGCTGACAGTTTCTAAGCTCAGGTGCTAGTAAACCTTCAAACATGAAAATGTAACTGGTTTGGCAGGTGTCAGGCAGTTGGGTTGGCCCAGAATTTGGTGCTGATCTCCAAAAAGATTCTGGGATTTGGGGAGAGTGATATCTGAGCAAAAAGCCCCCCTTAAAATGCTCAGGGAAATGCAATTCTGACTGCTCAGGTTGTCTTTCCAAATGGAGCCATTTTCTTGCTCCTTTAACTAAGTTGGTTTAATTTTTACTTGGATGTTATGTCTAGAATCTTACAACTATGGGGTTTTTTCCTGCACCATTGCAAACAACTCTTGTACTCCCAGTGCTGCCTGGTCTCACTAACTGGATTTAAAGAAAAGTAGGAAAATCCCAACGTGTCTGAAATGTTACCTCAGCTTTGACCAGCTCTCAGTAAGCTGCCCTGGGAAGGGCAGAACAATATCCCGTGTGCCAGCACCAGCGGGCTTCTTCCCTGCATTCGTCAGTGATTTCTGGTAGTCTTTGAATTATTTTCTTGGCAATTTAAGCTACATGTACCTTCCTGTGAATGAGTGAATAGGGAGTTAGTTCCTCTTGAGGTTTATTAACACGTTGATTATAAAATGATCTCTGTAAACACTCTCACATTAGGATAAATGGGTTTGTTCTTATGGACAGAAAAGGGGTTTGATCTTGTTCTGCCTGTTGATTCCCGCCCTTTTTTGCGGTGACATCTGGTGCTGGAGGTGTCTGTGCGCTGGAACGAGCAAGGTGGGGTGAGAACTCGGCATAATATCTGAGCACTGGATGTCACCATTTCCCTACTCACAATTTGCAATCCTTTTTGTGGGCCGGAGGAAAACACAGCCCTCACTCTGGAGAAGTAATTTGATACATGAGTGACTCTTACTGTTTTCTGCACTGTAATGACAGTGGTGTGCCTGCTGACCTGTGCCAGCCAGCAGCTCGGTGGGGTAAAGCCAGACCTCCATCTAAACACAACACAAAAATACCCATAATTCGTTACATTGCGTCCAAATATTGATGCATACTCATATACAGTAGATGTGTTAATATCTGGAACCAAGAAGATTAAGCAAAGAAATCAGCTTCAAATTCTGAATTAAATCCTTTTCTTGGCTTAAGCCAATTTCTGATTAACCTAATAGAGAGCGCCTGATCTGCTTACCTGCTTTATCTGGGAAAGAAAGGTATTTGCTGTGATGGACTTAATTGTGTGAATGGCTGTCAGACGTTCTGGAGGCTCCTCTCAGTGTCATGTTGTGTCCCTTTCAACGTGTGTTTCGTGGCACTGCGGGTACGGCCGAGGGTTCGATCGCACCGGGGAAATGAGATGGAAAGCCTGCTCCTCCTTTCAGAGGGGCTTCACGATTTATGCCCTTTATTTCATCCCAAGAAGTTGTGCCCTCCAGCTATATCGATGCTGATAGAAATTGCTATGAAATTCTAAAGCACGCGTCACAGGAGCTGTGACAATTTATGTGACATGGCACCTGATGGTTTTCTGCCACGCGGCCGGCTCTGGCTGGCAGGAGTCTGTCAGTGGGCAGTCCCGTGAGTCTGTGGGGAGCAGCGGGCCCTGCTCGCTGACCTTGGCGAGGGGTCCCACACTCGCCAGGCCCGAGGGAGGCCAGGATCCGTCGGGGGCTGCGCGGGCGGGTGCTGGCAGCTCTGCCCTTCCTCCCGCGCGGCTCCCGCCGGAGCCGATCGATGGATGGCCAGGCTGGGCTGTCTGTCTGTCTGTCTCCACAGCTGCCTGCCCTCCTCACAGCCAGAACCTTCTCCAGGCAGCGATCGATGCCTCTAATCTGCTCCAGCCTGTAATAAGTCATGCGAGGCAAAGCTTTTAGGTGGCATTACATGGGATTGTGGAGGCGGCTCCTCAGCTCTCATTCATAGAGCTCTTCATGGACTTGCCGAGAATCTACTGCATCCCGCCGGTGCATATCTAAAGAGTATAAAATGCTTCTGCAGGTCTAAACTCCACATGCTGCTGTGCTGTGCGCACACAATGGGATCACATTTCTCTGTTTTCTGTTTCGTGTCCATCCCTGTCCCTGCCCACAGTCCCCTGTTAGACACACAGCTTGTGCCCACATTGCTGGGGAGGGAGGGAGGCAGCCGGGGTGGCTGCGTGGTAACAGGGCCGTTGATTTCTGTTACTATAACATGAGGCATCACTGTCCTTCCCCATGGCTGGAAGCTGTGAAGTGCACTGAGGGTTGTTGGGAAGGTCCCAGGCTGATTCTGTCACAGAGTTTTAAACTGCTGCCCTTCCTGATGCTGATCTCCGGGCAGCATCTGTGCTCTTCAGTAGCACTAAAGAAACCCCAGCAGTTGTAAAGGCTCTTCTTTGCTGGCTGATTTAATGGATAGTTCCAAAAATGAACCTGGAGTTAAGTGACATCAAGAATATAATGGGTTTTTAAATGAAAAGTGAATTCACTGTGTGATATATGTCAGAAATAGGAAAAAACCCAACAAAACTAACTCAGCTTTGGATTTCTAAATGACGTGTACTAGCATGTGTGTACTAGTTGCAAACAAGGGTCCTAAAAAGAGCCACGCCTCTTTAGCCCCTGCCAAAAGCTGGGAAGTCATAATCTTGCTGGAAATAGTGTAGTGCATAAAGCGTCAGCAGTAGGTTAGGCTGGGATGTGGGGAATTTGAGTCCTAACTCTCCTATGCCATGGAGAAGGTAGTGCTTCAAATGAAACACTTGGTATCTTTATTCAGTTCTTCATCAGTAGTGTTTATTTTACTTGTTCATGAAAAGTTTGGCAGGAAAGTGAGTTTTCTTATTTAAGTGCTGCTTTAAACCTGTGTCCTAGTGCTGAGTCAAACTTGAGTTATGCAGAAAGGCTCCTGGTGCTCTTGGGACTGCTGGAAGCAGTGTGAGCCCAGTTTAGACCTATAGTAAAATGTAGTTCTTCATTATTCAGAAGGCAAATGCAGAGTATTTCTGTGGAGCGCTGAGAGCTGAAGAGGGCATGTGTGGGCTCTGAGGTGTGTCCCTGGCCGAGCGCAGGCGGGTGTGCATCGCCCGTGGAATGCCCCAGCTGGCCAGGCTGACAGCAGCCGGGGCTGGTGCTGCTCTCGCTGACAACAAACCAAGCTTATTGCCAGTGCAGTTGGGTGGTGTCATCCTGCCCTGCCACAGCGCTTCCCGGGAGTCTGGGATGGGAGCCTGCCTCCCAGTCAGCCTGTAGGGGCACACAGTGTGGGACGGGGCTTTGTTTAGGAGTAGCACACATTCCCTTCACAGGAAGGTGTGAACTCAACCTCCCCTCTCTTCCAGCGAGGTACACAGAGGTGCAAATACCTGTCCCTTGGTGCTTGCTTAATGTTTTCTTAGACAAAGAGCCTCCAACTTGTGTTTCACGAGAGGCGCTGATTCTTTGGTTCTTTGACAGAAGCAAAATTGGTGTATTTGGGTTACTGCCACGGACTTCGTCCCATCTTGTGGTGGTTCTTGGTGGTTTGCTGTTCTTTTTCCACTTACACACGAGACAAGTTAAAAGGGTTCACATTCTGTGTATTTCCAAAGTATCTTTTGATGATTTTACTGTCACCCTCCGTTAGCTTTGGAGGGATTTGCGTAGCTAAAGCTCCGTTGCGTCTTTTGGAAACTTGAGTCGGAGTTCCCGCTTGCACTCGGGACTTGCTGGGGGTTCTTTTTGTTTGGTTTTTGTCACAAACAGGCCCGTAAATAAACAAAGCGAGTTGAGTTTCGCCTGAGCGGGGCGGCGCTGGCACGAGTGGGGCTGAGGGAGCGCTGCCGCCGCCGCCCGCCCGCCCTGGCGGGGCCAGAGGTGACACTCGTGCCGCAGCGGAGCGAGCGGCGGGCGCAGGGGCGCGGGCCAAGCCCTCGCCGGGCTCCTGCGGGCCCCGGGGTCGCTCCCCTCGGCGCGGGGGCTTTGTGCGCCCCGGCCGCCTCATTAGCATGCTGGCCGGGCGAGCGGTGCTCTGCTGGCTTACCAGCTGTTCCTGCTGCTCCCGACAATGTCCGGCGTGTTGGGATCCCCGGGCTCCTGCGCCCGCCGCCGCGCGCAGACAGCCTTTCCGCTGGGGATGCCCACGTGGCCGCCCGGCAGCCGCGGCACCGCAGCGCCGAGCCGGCCCTCGCATGGCATATGGTGTCTGGATTCATACAAGATGCAAAACTATTCTGCCGCTAATGCACAATGACTCATAGCATTGCTAATTTTTCCAACAAAAGCCCACTTCCACACCCACACTTTTAACCCCTCAGGCTAAAAAGCCTCTTCTTTAGTTTCAAAGCCATGGAAATGTAAGGAGGTGGCTTCTGGATCAATATCTGAAACCCTATATTTATTTAAAGCATATGCACGCTCTAACGCTTATTTTAAATTTCAGTAAAAGCCGTTTTGCAAATCGCCGCTCTAGTATGCGGCAGTTTTTTTGTTTCAAAGGGGATTCATTGCCAAAGGCTGGGATTTCTTAATATTTTGGTAGTTCAACATATTTAAAAAATAGTCAGAAGTCACCACAGATAATAAAAAGTTATTTTCACATAAGAGGGAATCCAGCTAGTGGATCTATAAGGATTATATATTCCAGTGCGCGTTCCCAAGCCGCTTGGTGTAAGCAGCTTGTAATATTTGGGGATCTTTGCTATTTACCGGCTCTTCGGGGACAATAATAATGCACTTTCCAACTAGAGGGAGCTGCTGGTATTTCTGATGCCGATTCTTAACCCTCCCGTCTCATTCCTTTGTGCAGAACGTACAGCGATCATTTCGACGTTTTAATAAAATTAAATTACCCCGAGCCATTTAGATTAAAAGGATGCGTCTTAATTCTTACAATGTAATCATCAAATTAAACTGCGAAATTCGGGGAAGACTAAGGCACATCCTGGCTGCTTTATGTGGAATTATATAGGTCATGAAAAGGCTCGTTAGGAGAGAGTGAAAAGCCGCGGCTCGCGTACCGCTGTTCTGAGACAAAAAGCGCACGGGAGGTACGGGCACAGGGCAGGAGCGGCGGCGCGGCAGGAGCCTCCCGCTCCCTCCGGCGCAACAAAGGAACAAAGGGACCTGTGGGCAGGGCTGGAGGTGGCCCAGCCCGGCGCTCGGGCTCCCCGGGAGCCACTTGTTACGGGGTCCCCTGCGGGCAGTGCTGCAGCAGGTGAAGGCTCCTGCGGGGAGGGATTGAAGAAGTCCTGGCTTTGGAAGATCTTTCCTAGGGGATGGTTTGAGGGCTCCTGTGGGGCTGGGGACTCCACACTGGCCTGGAGGGACTCTGGTGGGATGCCAGGGCCAAAGCCGGGTGCTGACCTTGGAAAGAGAGTTTCCATCCAGCAAGGCCGTTCCCATGTCCTGGAAACCCTGCATTTGCCTCTCCACAGTGGTGGTGAGGTGCAAAGGATGCCCGAGAGCACTTGCACACGTGGACATTTCCATGTGTACTTCCCCAAGTACAGGCTTACATCATTTCCCAAACTTCTCTGTTTCTCTTTTGGAAAAACTCTGACTCTTCAGTGTATGGTTTCCATGAGCCGTACATGCTGCAATTGCTTAATCAAAAGTTAAGGAATAACTTTCTAAACAGGAAAAGTGTTTTTAGGCTTAGCTTTGAATTTTCTTTGTGAGTTTGTTTCTCTCTTACTGAAAATGAGTGGCTGAATTGAGTGGTGGCCATGCTTTGAGGAGGTGAAACAGATCTCCTGACTTCCCTCCAGACTGATGGGCTCTGTGCAGCTGAGACTAAGAAGAGGGAGGCACAGAGATTTTGTGCCTCTTATACAAAAGCTACTTTGATGGGCAGCACTATGATCTTATATCATTCTTTAGAGGGGAAAGACTTCCCCTCTGCCGGTACTTGAAAAACTGTAAAAGCTGTCTTGTTACTGGGGATATAAACTCGGTGACAGCCAGCAAGAGGAACAGGAGAAAGCTACTTCTTGTAGCAGGTTTCCTGCCTGGCATATTGAATTTGTGGTTTTTCTTTCCTCAGCATCATAATTCTGTGTGTATTTCCCAGTACGATTAACTGTCAGGGTTCTGGTGTACAAACAGGAGCAGATGGCTTTTAATGATTTCTTAAACCTAATGCTTAGTAACAATCTAGTGCATGTGCAGTATTTTCTGTTAAACAAAATCTCAGGTAATTTTCTGGGTTTTAATACTTCCCTGCGTTGGCCTGGGCCAGGGTTTTATGAGAACCTGTAACTTCTGCTGAACAGCTGGATCTGTGGCACCTCTTTAGGGTCATCCACCTCGCTCGTTTTCCCCCGTGTGACAGTGTGGGTGATCTAACACCTTGCTGGTTTGTGCTCTGTGGCTGCCTGAAGTAAAACAGGCCTTCCCCTGCCCACCTTCCAGCGGGGAAGGACAGTGTTGTTCAGGGAGCAGTTTTTCACTTAAAATCTTAGTGTTACCTATGTAACAAACTCGAGGTTAGCTCAGCTTCTCAGTAGTGCAGAAATCTCAACATCAAAAATGTATCAGTGTATCAGGACAGTGTATCCATTGCAACTTGGGGAGCGAGCTCGAGCTTGCAGTCCCTTTACTTTCCTTGTGTTCCTTAAAGCTCCTTCCCGAACTTGTGCCATCCCTGTGACCCTGATTGGCCTCCTGGTATTGAAAGGGGACTGGTGAGGGCTGTGCCTGCCAGACGGGCACTGTTTGGGCAGCATGGGTGTGGCAGAGCAGGGGCGGTGACAGAAGCATAGAGCTCTTTGGGGAGTGAGCCCTAAAGGTGATGCTCAGACACTCCACATAGCCTAAGTGACCAGGGCTCTCTGTACTGTGAATTTCTGTCTCCACCTCACCACCTTCCTCTCCCCACTGCCAGCCTTTACTGCAGCTGGGAAATCTGAGGCTGGGAAAACACCCTTTCCCACAGGGAGTTCCAGTGGTAAGAAATGGAAGTGGCTGGGATTATTTTTCTGTCCTTAATTTTTAAATACAACTCTGTGTTATTTGAAGGTTTGGAGTTGTGGGAATAGCAGTTGCACGCACACGTGCCGATCTGAGTAACTCCATGCCCTGCACCCTCCGAGGGCTGATCCAGCCCCAGGGCTGTCAGAGGGACAGCACAGCCCTCATCGTTAACTCCCTGAGCCTGGCAGGAGAGAGGGATTGTTCCAATCCAGGAGAACTGGTTTAATTCAGAAACCTTTTCTTTCTAGGCTTTTGCAGAACCTGTTGGATTTTGTGCTCCCATGTTTTATGACTTGTTGCCATGATAATTCAGCTCATCTTACAGGTTTCTCTAATTGTGATTGATGTGTAATCATTCATTTTATTGAACCTCATTAAGGTCTGCGAACCTCTGTCCCAACTTACAGTAATTAGAGCCCAGATAGCCATTCCATCTGTTCCCAAGCACTGGTTAATTAATGAACTTTTAACGTGTTCTTTGCCTTGTAAAAGCCCTCAGTATTCTCAAGTTGCTGAATAGGATTTGCATGCCAGCATTTCCGTTTGTTTTAAATGCCACAGCAACGTGCAGTTTGGAATCCCAAAAGTCAACACACAAAGTCCCGGGATCTCGGAAAGCAAAGTGGAGAGATTTTACTCTCTGTTCCCACTCTGCGCATCAATTACAGTATCTGTGAAACTGGGGTTTGCAAACAAACCTCACGTGGGCTCCAGGGGTCTTTAATGCCCGAAACAACAGGTCTGGATCTTCCCTTGCATCGCTGTAGGAAATACACAGAGACCATGCTTCAGAGAAAATGCTTCATTTTTCATGTCAGTACTTGGGGGAAGAACGTTAGAAACATGATACCTGCAGACACACATTTTCCTGCCCTCGTATTTCATCCTTTTGTTACATTTTGAGTACCAGGCCTGAGACAGCTTTGTTAGTTTTATGTAGCATTCACTATAAGGAGATTTTTAGGGCGGAGCAGAATCCAGCAGTGCTGCTGGAGTTGTCAGACAGACTATTGTAGTAGTGGTCCAGAAGTGGTAGCAAACAGCAGGACCCAGGTTCCTCAGTGCTCAGAGAGTTTCTCTGCTTCACCTCTGTGCATTCTGTGCAGTAACGTGCTGAGTCAGTCATTTGTGTACAGTGAATAAATCATTGCATTTTTAAAAAATGACAGTCAATTTCTAGACCCTGAGAAGGCAGGAGAGGCAGTATTTCCAGTGTCAGGAATTTTTTAAAGAAAGGTTTTTTTGGTTTTGGGTTGGTTTTTTTTTGCTTTGTTGCATTTGTGATCTGCTGCTGGTTTTATATACAGCACGGTGGTGTAGGGCTGTAGCTGTGCTTTGCCTCATTTGGATTGATCTGTGTTTACCTTCAATATTCAGGACAAGAATTAAGTCATACTACTCAACTCCCTCCAAATCCCTTTCAGCATCCAAAGGCCGACCATCTGTCCGGTCCAGCCATTCTTTCCTCCCCCAGTATGCATTTTAGCCGGTGCTTTGAGCAAGCCTGTATCCTGGAGAAGCAAAATATGAAGTGAAATAAAGGTCTTGGGCCTGGGGCCGTGTTTAGCAACGCAAACCCTCGAAATTGCAGATGGTATTTGTGAAACGAGTGCAGAGAGCCCCTGGTTTTGTGGCACCTTCAGCATGCTGGTCTGTGGCACGGTGGGCGTCCAAGGCACTGGCAGGCTTCTCCGTGGTGAGGTTTCCAAAACAGCTACTTTTAATTCCTTTTCCAATATTTCCGTATGCCAGCTCATCCTCTCACCACTGATCCCACGCTTCAAACAGTCCGTTTGGCAAATCCTTGTGTGCTCCGCTGCTCCTTTTTGGGACTGAAGTGCTCTAACTTTTAGGTTGCTGTCGGACCCGCAAGGAAAATGGGATTTTTTTGCAAGCTTTTTGGGACGTGCATGTTTTTTACCCGGGAGTGTGCTGGGTTGTGTACAGTGCCAGGTGTGTGAGGCTGAGCCAGTGTGCCTCCTTTTTGCATTGCTGATGTTCTGCAGGTGCAAGGCTGGGATCTCATTGAAGTTCTTCTGAGATGTCGTTCCACAGGCTGAGACTGAGCTAGGAACAAATCCATTCAGCGTGTGCCTTTACTAAGGCTTGTTTATAAAATGGTGCCATTCTGTTGCAGCTGCTGTTTAGTGGGATCCAGTTCTGCTTACATGAAGAAAACTGGGATGTTTTTCCTGGGCAGTGCCTCTTCTGCTCTCCACAGGCACTCTGTTTAACACGTTGTCAGCTGAAAAATGTGCAGTCAATCTTGGTGAGGCTTGAGGAGCAAACAGGGCATCCTGGTGAAGGAATGAGAGGAGGGACCTCTTGCCCTTCTCCTTTGGTGGGATTGTGGTGTTGATCTGTGCTTGTTTTTGGGATGTGCTTCTCTCCACGTGGCTGGGCAGAGATGTCCCAGTGTTTCCTTCTCCAGGCTGACAGATGCAAGTCCTCCCCAGATGAGACCTACAGGCAGAAATCTCTACCCTAAACAGGATGAGTTTAGGGTAATAGATGCTGTATACATATTTTAGCAATATTTTCTTTTGAACCTGTAAGCATGGGTCCTCTTCTACCCTTAGTTAGCTAAATGGAAGTGTTAATTAAGGGAATTACTCTTAAGACTCTTTTCTGACAGGTAACTGATTTTGGACAATAGACATTTACATTAAGATTTTAATATTGCCTGTGTTTTGTTTCATACTAACTTCTTTTTATTTTTAGATTAAAATATTTTTGACAGTTTTCTGTACGTTGCCTGTAAAACATGTTTGATGTTATTTGGGTTTATTAAGAGAGATAAGAGGGATGTTGTTCTATCAGCTGTTAAATATTATTGCGTGTTAATCCATATTTTAAAAGTTCAAAGTCTGTGCTAGCTTGTGTTTCTCTGTTCTTGTTGCTGTCGGTACAGACGTCCTGGTATCGAGCATTCCCATTTGTGTGAAAAATAGAATTCAGCTCAGGCCGTGCATAGATTGTCAGAAAGATTAAAGTGTGCATCGTGCAATTTTTCTTCTTTCAGAAAGGGGCCTTTGATGTGCTAATGTTCACTGTCTCTCTTTTTATTCCGAAGTGCTGGGCATTGTTTCGGGCTGCAGAACAGTGTCTGCTTCAGAGAGGCAGATCCAAACACCCGCGAGCCCAACCTTGCGCAAGGTAGCAGCGTATGCAGATACTAATGGCATCGTCCAGGGATCAGACAGCAGTGTGCCTGCACGGAGGAGCGCCACAGCAAAGCCAGGGCACGCGGTGAACAGAGATGTAGCAAAACCAGCCAAATACTTCATTTCAAATACCCCACTTCCGTGTGTTCCCGCCGTTACCCCGAGTCGCACGCCTCAGGTCCAGCCGGAGAGCTTGGCAGTGCAAGAGGCGCTGTAGGCTCTGGAAACACACCCAAAGACAAGGCTGTCGTGTATTTCCAAAGTTAATTAGCAAGTGAAATTACTTGGATGGGCTCATCTTGGGTTGCAGGGGGCATTTTCCAGCTGATAGGTAAAATTTTGCAGGCTGCACACAGGACTGAAGAGCTCTCGTAGCCTGGGCCTGATGTGGGTCATGACACAGTCCTGGTGATAAAGGTGTGTGGAGAAAGGCTGTTTATAGCTACTCATGCCAAAAGACGCCAGTTCTCCTCTTGTTATTGACTGGGAAGAAATTATTTCTTGAGTTCCTCAGAATGTAAATATGAGAATTGTCAGTGTGTAACTGGGCAGAAGTGAGTGTAGTGCTGATTGTGTTCTGCAGAAGAGGATTAGTTGATAATTGAATGGTAAAAGCTTTCCTTTTCAAACTGGGTGAGATTTGGGGGGTGATTTTTGAGAGAGTAAGTTAAACTTAGGCTTTACAAAACCTGGAAGAAAACCTGAATACAGGAAAATCTGATGGCACGCAGTGTCCCTGCTGTGTAGCTTCTTCCCTGGGTTGCTGTCCCTGCGTATTCCCCTTCTCTGCTTCCACCAGCTTTGATGCTTCATTAAAAATTCATCTGGTGCTTCCTGCCTTTCTCTTTGGGATCCTCACGATCTCCTTTTATGTCTGAAATGACTCAGCAGTTCAGGAGGTTGAAGAACTTCTGAAGTTGAGCTTAAAGGGCCCTGGCTGGAAGCAGCAGTGTGAACACTAAGGACGTGATGTGCTTCGGTGAAAGCTTCCCGGGTCTGTGCTCAGGCTGGGTCTGTGAGGAGGCTGTGCCAGCTGGGCACAGCGTCCCCTGAGCAGCGGGACCCCCGGCACCAGGGCAGAGCGGCTGGGCACACGCGCTGCGTCAGGGTCCTTGCTGTGCTCTGTGGAGCTGGAGAGGGGGCTTCGGGGCACGTGCCGGGGAAGGGCCGGCCCGTGCGGTGATTTGTGGCCACCGTCACAAAGGAGCCTCTCTGTGCTGGCTGGAGAATGAGATGTGTCGGGAGGGCCTGGCAGGAAGCAGATGGAAAGTGCTGTGCAGAGCAGAGGGGTGCGGGGCTCTCACCGGGGGCTCCGAGGCAGGTTTTTGGTAGCCTTGGAGAAAGGGGCTGGAGCAGCACAGGTGTCACCAGTTGCCGTCCACCTCTCCTGCCTGTGCCGGCTCGCAGGGACTGGTGACTCTCCTCAGGATTTCCCCCCCTCACGGCTGTCTCTGCAGCAGCACTGGCTCACTCATTTGCCGTCTCAAATCAGATTAATTGTCCATTTTAACCAAGTGCTGCCGCTCTGCGAGCCGGCCGTAATCTCATCGCGGTGCAAGTGGGTGCTCCGTAACCCAGACACCTCGGTGATGCAGGAGTGCAAAGCCTGTGCCATGCCCTGTAGCTTGCACAGCACGGTTGCTCACTGATGCTCTTCCCTGGTGTGTTTGTGTGACCCCAATCTTCTGAGCACCTCGGGGGTCTCACCACAGGCACAGTTCATTGCACCTCCCACCTGGTGATGTGTAGCTTCCAGGGCCCAGCCTGCTCTGCTCCTGCAGTGCACTTCCAGTGGCTTTTAATCTGAATACACAGACAGAATGCCCTGAACTGGAAAGGACTCCAGTGGCATCTCACCTGTTCTTTGAGACCACCTTGCTGGTTTGTCAAAGCCCTTCGTCTTGTTTCTATGAGATTTCATCCTATAGGCAGGCATTCTTCTGTTGTGGGGCAGTTTTCAGCACTTCAGTTCCCATTCCCCTGTGCATTAGTACCTGTGTACAATAGCCTGGTTTCTGGGTCATTCTCACTCCTTTTCAAAGCTGGTTTGGACCTGGCCAGTCCTGGGTGCTAAAGGAGGCTGTCAGCTCGGTTGTGCAGCCAGCCAAGCAGCCCTCCAGTATCCTCCCTACTGTTCTCTCTCCGTTTCCACCATCATTTCTCTTGTGCTTGGATTTAGAACTTGGTTGTTTAATAGTGTATTGCACAGCTCAGTCAGGAAGTCCCCACTTGCCCTGTCATTAATTGCAATGGTAAGAGTCCATGGCCACCCTGAGTTCTTGAAACCCATGGGGAAATTTTTTTGGAAAGAGTAGAAGAAGTTGACAGCAGTGAAACCAATGCGTTACCTTGCCCTTTTGTGAAGGAGTCACATTTTCAGTTTTGCTTCCTCCCCATTCAGACACCCCACCTGATAAGTTAAAAAAAAGCAAATTTCATAAACTTGCACCAGAATTTTAATTTACTCCTCTGGGGAAAAGTGGAGTCATCACAGCATGCACACTGACTGAGCTGTGCCATGAAAGTGGAATCCGGTTCCCCTACTGGGAGGTCACTTCCAGGGGAAAAAAAAAAAAAGTAATTTTAAATGCTGACTTAATCACCTGCTTTTGGGGCTGAGGTTTTCCCNGGAATCCGGTTCCCCTACTGGGAGGTCACTTCCAGGGGAAAAAAAAAAAAAAAGTAATTTTAAATGCTGACTTAATCACCTGCTTTTGGGGCTGAGGTTTTCCCGGGGCGGTGCGCGGCCGGCGGTGGGTGCCGCTGTACCTGTTGCAGGCTGTCTGCTTGAAAGGGTATGTTCATTTAATGGGTTTTAAGCAACATTATTCAGAGATCAACAAAAGGCATTCTGTGTTGTATGAATAAAAGATTTCCCCTGGATCCTTGTTAACCCCACAATGCCAGCCAGTGTAATTGAAGAGCAGCCACCTGGCAGGGAGCTCTCTGCTCAGCTGCTGCAGGGCCCGGCCGGAGGCAGCACCAGGTGTGGCCGTGCAGGGCCGGCCGATGGTCAGCGGGGCAGGGGCAGCGCGGCCCTGCCGGGGTGGCCGGAGGGGACCCGCTCCAGGGCACAGGGAGAGCTTGGAAGGGGGCGGTGAGAAACGGAGCCCCCAGCAAGCTCCTGCCGCCTCTGGCGCTCCGTCGTACCTGGGGAGCTCTTCGTCCATATCTGTCACCCCGAGCCCCATGCCCAGGGCGTCCCGCCTCAGTCCCTGCTTTGGAATATCCACAAGTCCGTCAGATGATAGTTTTAAACCTCCCTCTTTATTTTGATTTTAATTTAAAGCTGGGACTTCCCTGCTGATTTCTTGCTGGGCTTTCTCTAATTTGTTCTGCCTTCCTACCCTCTAACACAGAGCAATTTCCCAGCCTGTCTTACTGCAGCAACAAGTACATTTAGTGTTAAGCATCTTGCAAATGGTGTCACTCATAATGGATGTGATAATAAGCCTCAGTTACCTGTCCCTGATTGTAATAAATGTAAATTACCAACTATAATAGACCTGAAACGGAGCCATTTAGTGTTAGACCCAGAAATAATGAAAAGATCTGTAAAGAACTAGAAGGGGCAAAATTATTTAGTGTAATTATATTTTGTTCTGCTTGTAGCTGCTGGATCATCATACTCTTATCAAACTGACAGTGAGGGTTTGGTAACATATAGTAGGTGAAAAAGTATAAGTTGAAAAGATTTTTCCCTTAACTAGTGAATGAGGGTTTGAAGGAGAGTTTGACAGGCCATCAGTTATATCCAAAGCACAGAGGTGCCCCTTTCTGAGGTGTCATTCCACTGGTGGTGACTGAGTTAAAACTAAATGAACTGAGCTTTTTTAAGGAACAAATTCGTTTGGTGTGTGCACTTACATTCCATATAATTCCAGGAATCCCCATGTCCATGTGCTGCTCAGCAGCAGCTCAGTGCAGCTGCTCTCCCAGGTGTGGGACAGGCCGTGCTGTCAGACATCAGCCATTCCAGGGGCTGGGAATCACACCTCATTAATGACAGCACAATTAATTTTTTTCTAGCCTATCTGTTAAGAACTTTTATGGCATATTCTTATTCAAAAAGAAATGTGAGTTCTTGCTCTCCCCTTGGGAGAGAGGACCTCAACATCTCTCTGCTCTGGGGCACTGGCAAAGTGGCTTTCAATTAGACGTGGGCAACTCCCATCCCATTATCTCTCAGGACTGAGTAGGGAACTGTATGGCTACTTCTAGACAAAGTATGTTTGAGGGGAATCATGCCCTCTAATTTTGCTGGCCAAACACTGGTGCCACTGGTGTCACAATACAGAGCTCTTTCTTAAGCAGCGTCTCAGTGGTTATATCCTGGTGTGCCCTGGAGAATGAATTACCAGTCAGGGCTCCTGCTGCTCTTAACTAGTAACAGGCCACTATGTCATCCTTACAATCAATTGAAATATTTTCATCAAAGCCTTATCAGTACGGTGATAAGCACGGAGTGCAGCAGCTGATCAGACCCTGGATGGGCAGAGGGCTGGTTGCAACGTGCAAAATGTACAGTGCTGTGTTTTAGGCACAGTTGTGTGTGGTTTGTCAGCTCTGTAGCACATGAGGACCACACTTAATGGGAACAAAGTTAATAAAGGGGATGGGGTGCAGGTCCAGCTTTTTTATTTCTCCACAGAGCAGGTCTGTGCACAAACAGGAGTACCTGGGAGGAGAGCATCGCAGGGACTCTGTGGTGGAGTAGCAAAGCTCTGGGTAGGGGTGAGCTGGAGCGCAGTTAGAGCACAGGCAGTGTGAGGGCAGGGAAGTGACCGGTGTCCCCTCGCTCCCGCGCGGTCTGTAATGGTACGCGTGTCTGCTCCCGGGGGCTTCCCGCCAGCAGCAGTGCTAAGAAATTAAGATGAAAGCTTGTTTTGTGCCTTATTCATAATAAATGCAGACTTTCCCCCTGAAGCACTTGGCATGACTAATGTGCCACATATTCTTGCTATCCCTGAGCGGCAGGCGAGTGCTTCTGCCAGACGGGTGCTCGCAGCACACCTTGGGCCACGTGCTGCCCGACGGCGGCCGGAGCCAAGAGCCGGCGCCGGCTCTGCACAGGGAGCGTGAGCCGGAGCCTTTTGCCTCGGGGCACCTTCAGTATGGCTTTGCTGTTACACTGCTTGATTTCCACAGAGATGCTTTGAAACCGTGTGAAACGTGTTTCTGTTGTTGTTTTGCTGCGCTTTCCTCTTTAAAGCAATTAATGGCGTCCGTCTGTGAGGGGGCCGACGTATCGCACCGTGCGCGCTGGGAAATGCCATGGCAGCGTGGCAGTGTGCCGTGTGGCTGGCACTGCTCACGGGTTCTGTGGCGTCTGAAGCCCATCTCCATCAGTCAGCACTGGGGCTCTTTCGTAGTCCTGTGCAGAGACCCAGGCCCTGCTGTGGGGAGGGGGGTGGCAGAGCTCCAGACGCAGTGCTGAGGCACTGAGCAAGCGCTCCACAAATGAGGAATCCGTTCACAAACCTCTCCCTACCTGTCGGTCTCGGGGAGCGTCGTGTCTCTTCCACACCAGGGTGTTCTGGGCTCCAGACGTCCCCCCCAGCAGGGAGGGCTGCCTGTCTGTGCCATTGGTGGCACAGCAGCAGAAAATTATGCCGCAGAGAGGATGAGCTCTTGGTTTTGGCAGCAGAGGATCATCTGCCCGTTTTGGATAAGGAGGAGGAACAGCAGCCCTGGCACAGGCCGGCCCTGCTCCGCCAGGGGAGCCCTGGCTCCCCCGGCTGCAGTGTGGACAGATGGCCTTGGTGGGGGCTGGCCAGGGGGAGAGGGGGCCTGGCTCCCACAGACCCACTGGTCACAGCCTCGGCTCACACGTATCTTGCGAGTTACAGGGGCTGATTTAAGACAAGCGTCGCTGGAAAGTTTCCATCTCAGATGCTGTGGTTTATAAAAAGCACATAAGTCTGTGGGGGCTGACAGGTACAGCTTAATTGCACCTGTTCAATGAAGGATATATGTTACTAAAATTCCCCCAAAAGTTCTCAGTGAAATTCATGCGGCAGTGAGGGTCACTAGACCATGAACGATGGCGAGCCCAATCGAGCAGATTGAGTTTCACACTGAAATTGCCCAGCACCACATTTTAAAAGCATAGTAACTCCATCCTGTTCAGAGCTGGGGAGGACAATTAGGTGCAGAAAGGTCATCAGGCAACACATCTCTGTTAACGTCAGTTTTATGGTCCTGGCTTTATTCTGCTTTGGTAAGTCCCAAACTTTTATGTTCTTGTTTGTTTTCCAAACTGCTGTCGTGGCGTCAGGAGCAAACCCTTTTTGTGAACCATCTTTGGTCCCTGTGATACAAATCAGGAGGAGACTGAAATAGGTGGTTTTTGCATTGAACAGTTAAGTTCAAAGATTTTCTGCAGATCTCCCTAGTTGGGTGGAAGAAGGAATTGGCATGTGCACATGCAGACAGCCTTGATGTCTGATGGGCTGGAAAGAGCTGTCTACCTCTATACTTTCAACTTCTCCACTGGCCAGATGCCCCGAAAGCCCTTCTCTGGGTGGGATGCACATCACAGATGGGAGCTGCAGCAGGTCCATGCCAACAGTCCCTCTGGAGCCAGAGGAGCAGGCACTGCAGCCTGTGCTCTCCACAGACCCCAGCAGTGGGGTGCCAGTCCTGGGACTGCTGCCCCGTGGTGTTGGCAGGGCCCACAGCCTGTGGAAAGAGCCAGTCCCTTCTCCCCTTGCCTGTCCACAAACCCACAAACTCTTCTGCCTTTTGTTTGCCTGCTGCCTCAGCAGAACGCACTGTTGTTTCCATGTATTGGTGAGAGTATTTAAATGCTGCCAAAGTGTTTTTATTTTCAAACAGTCGTGGGGAAGGACTTGCTGGCCATTACCCTCAGCGGGGTGGGGCCCTGAGGGTTTTGCTTGAGATCAGCAGAGTTAAGGTTCATAAGCAAAAGTTCTGTATTTTCCATATCGACCTGAGTAATCATCTTCTATATTCCCTGTTTCTCAACAGGCCGTTAGTTATGGTTTAATGTTGTGTGTGTGTGAGGGGAGGGAAACACCGGGCAGATGCTGGCCCTAGGATGGCTCAGATCACCTGCAGAACCCAAACTACGAGGACTTTGAAGGGTTTTCAAAGTCTCTGTGTTTTAAATCATGTCTGAAACTGGCTCTGTGGTGTGGAGGTTAAATGTAGAAGTGATGCTGGTGGGTGAGTGCTGAGTGCTGGCTGGTATCCGCCTCTCCAGTGAATTTTCAAAAGCTTCTGCCTTTTGTCTTGTTTTGCAGCCTCCATCTGGAAGGAGGGTCCTGCATGTTTCGCTTTGCAGGTCATTCTGCTGCTGCAATAAGATGTGGTTTATTCCAAATAGCTGATGTTCACATTTTAATGTGTTGGGGTTGTTTTTTTTTTCAAACAGCCTTCATTGTGTGGTTGAAATGTTAAAATAATTGACACCCTGATAAAACTTCTAAAAGCTCATAATATTTGAATACTGAGATTTGATTGCTGTATTAAAATAGGAGCTAAATTCCTGCTTTCCCACAGTTTTATATGTATTCATGATCAATAATTCACACCTTGTCATGGCTCTCAATGTCATTATTTCATATGAAATGAAAAAACTCAAACCTGTTTGTGCCCATTTAAAACATTTTGTTCTGGAGTTTTGCCTTGACAGAAGCAAAATGTAAAATAATGCAGCCGCGGAGGGATGGGTCAAATTGCCATACATATTAAAAGAGGAGCTTTTGATCAGCTCCTCCGAGGGTCTGGTATAACTCCATTTATCTGAAGATCTCAGGGGATGCCCCAAACCTCCAGATAACTGGGGGCTTAGTTAATCAGGGCAGCCAGCTGTCCAGCTTTTCACCGGGGTAGGGTTCAAGCTCACAGCCCGTCCTCTGCAGCCAGGCCGGCTGCGGCAGCGGATTTGTGTGCTTCCCCGCAGCACTGCAGCCCTGAGGCTGCTCTAGGGAAGCCAGCCGTGCACTTGGGGCTCCCTCCCGGCCCCGCTCAGGGGTGGGGGTTGCATTTTTAAACCAGTAGTTTGTGTGGCACTCCGTCTAAATTCTGCTTAGTTCTAGGGGCACCTTGGTGTCAGGTGGGCTCTGCCCAGAGCTCGCAGGAGAGCCGTGATACAAAGTTCAGCTTAAAAAGGTTCAGTGTAAGGTTCTAACGTCAGTGACGTTTAGTGGTTGGCTCTTAGGCTGAAGGCACAGCATGTTTTTGTGCTGCAGCTCTTACAGAAGCATTGCTCTGGCTATTATCAGGGCAGACATGTTCCTACAGGGGGATAAATAGAAAACCTCTTGATGCTTTTTTTTTTTTTACAGGATGGAATGGATGGAGGTGTTTCTCAGAGGGGTTTTTTACAGCTTGTTCATGATGCTTCCACTTTAAAAATTCCTAAAGTTCAGTAAAATTTTAGTTGACTTTTTTTTTAATGAACCCCAGCTGTTCTCCCCAGTCTGTGTATGTGCTGAGACAGAGATGACAGGGAGTTTAATTTCATTTTCCTGCAGTCACTGTATTATTTTTTTATGAAGCTGTAGGTAGAAATGAGCACGAGCATCCCGCTCACCACCCGTACGGCAGGAGCCGCTGTGCTGCTCGGGGAGCCCGGGAGGGACGCGGGGAACGTGCCGAGCCGGGGTGCGGGCGAGTGGAGCCGGCGTGTGCCGCGCTCGGCCAGGCTGGGCTGGGGCTTTCTGCACCCACTGCTTTTGGCTGTTCATTGTGCAAGGGGATGCTGAGCTGGGATCTTCCTTGCGTGCCCCCGAAGCCGCTGGGGGATCTGCAGGGCTCTCCAGAGCTTGGAGTCAGTGTGGCACAGCGCATTGTTCCTCAGCTGCCTCTCCTGTAGCTGTCCAGCTGTTTGTCCGAGTGGTTTTTCCCAGTCTTTTGTGTGGCGAGGGGCATCCTCCAGCTCAGCGATAGGATTTTTCCGGGTGCAAAGCAAACCCGGGCAGCGCCTCCTCCCTGTGCTTCCGTGCAGCATTTATCCGGAGTGGCACAGGCCTGCGGTGTGCCCGGCCGTGCCGCTGTGCGCGGTGGGCAGGGCCGTTCGGTACCCAGCAGGGCATTACCAGGCGCAGCGTGGAAAGCCCTTCTCGTCTCCCCGCCTGGTTCGAAGCCCGCGAGCGGCCCCGGCCGGGGCCGGGCGACGAATTGAGCGCTGCCGGCCGGCCCGCAGGCTCAGGTGGTCGCCAGCCCCCGGTGTCGCTGAGCCCTTTCAGCAATTTGTCACGCCTGGGTCCGCTCCCGCTGCGCCAGCACGTGCCAGCTCCGTGTCCGAGGGGCTGTTGCCAGACGGGCGCGCAGCCTCCGCTGCTCCCGCTGCTCCTCCCGCTGCTCCCGCTGCTCCTCCCGCTGCTCCCGGCCGGCGCCCACCCGGCCGCGCGCTCCGCACGGCCCTGGCAACAGCCGAGCGCCGCGGAATCAGCATCTCCATAATGAGGAGTGAATGGCATCCGTCAGTCCCTTTAGAATTGGGCCCAGGCGTGTGCCTCCTCTCCGAGGAAGTTTGGCAGCCTATTCATTAACAAGAGTCATCAGGAGTTCAGCCCATAATGGGGAGGCAGCCCCGCACGCTGCGGGCTGGCGCTGTCAGGAATGCGTTCTCCCGGCCTTCGGGGAAGGGGGGAAAACTGAGCAAATAACGCTGTCAGCAGGTGCAAACGCTGAAATGCTGGCTATTGATTTTCTTTCTTCAGGCTTCCACGGGAAGTTTATAAGAAGATTTATCACATATCAATCGTCCTCTGCGAGCGTTAAAAGCAAAATTCTTCTTTTCTTTCTCTTTCCTTTGTTGCCACCACGCCTGCAGGAACTCGCGTGCTATGAAGACGTGCTTTGCTTATTCCCCTCGAGGTCGATACTAGACCATCGTCTCCTGGCTTTAAGCACTGCTTTACTCTGTTGGTTTTATTTTTTTTAAATAGTGTTTCAGAGTGGTTTTGTTAATGCACTGCAAGTCACAAATGGCACTTCAATATTAATTAGTAATGCTTTTCAATTCTAAATACCCTCACCTGCATTCTGTTGTCACTGGTGTTATTCTCCTGCTCCTAATTTCTAAATTCAGCTTGGCCTTTGCTCCCACCGAACAGCCTCGTGGAGCTCGAGTGCATTTCCCCGTAACAGAAACACAATGAGGCGCTGAAAACTTTTGTTTTCACTGAGGAAACGGAGAATGAGATGTCATCCTGGCTCCTGCGAGCCCTAATTCATAAAGTCATACGTGAGGCTCTCCAACCCATTGTAGATTTGTCCCAGGCGTTATCCTGTTATTGGAAGTGTATGATTCACCTTCTGAGCAGACAGAAGCTGCACACAAAAGGGGAAGATTTGCTTTCTCCGCCGTGAAAGGCTGCCGCAAGCAGGGGTCCTATTAAGACAGCTGGAAAGTTGCTTCAGCTTGTTACGCTTGTAAGTTTTATTGGTGACTGGTTTTTGATTACACATTTGAATGCTGTGTGTTCCAGGTTGCCGAGTTTTAATTAAAAGGCAATAGTCTCGATGTTAGCTTGCTTTGTTGCCTGCATTATTCAGGCCATAATGCATGCAAGTTGTGGGCTGGGCTTGTCCACTGTGCACCATTTCTTTGGGATACATAAGGTTGCACCTTCTAGCACCTGCCCTAAATATAACCGTCACGCTTTCGGAATTGTGTTTATTGTGGTTAATTTCTTTTAAGAAGTTCAGTGATCAAATGAATGTGGGGAGGTTGTACCCCTCTGTCCAGTAGCTTGTTTCTCCAATCTAGTTACTTTTCTAGCCATTGGAATAGGAATACTGGTGCCAGGAGCTTCCCATAGTGCCAGAGCCTGTCTGTGACGGTGGGTTTTGGTTTTGGAAAGCTGCGGTCTGGGAGTTTGCTCCTGCCCTCGGCAGCTCCCAAGTCGCAGCTTTTCAGTCAGGAAGCTCAAAGGTGTTACCCTTTATTTCCAGGCCTGAATGTGTCCCCTGCTCGTTGCTCCCGTTCAGAGCCGTTGGGCAGTTCCGGTCCGGTTCCCTGCCTGTTCCATCCTGGGCAGTGTGGATGTGGGGCTGAGGGCTGGTGCTTGGGGTGCCGTGGGACAGCCTGGGGTCCTGCACACACCTTTCCTTAACGGGGCGTCGCAGCTACGAGGAGAGAGCTCTGTACCTCGAAGCCATCATCCAGAACCACAAAGAAGTGATGACGTTTGAGGATTTTGCCGCTCAGGTCTTTTCTCCCTCTCCCGGCTACTCCCTCGGTGGAACTGGTGAGTCTCTGCGCGTTATTCTTCTCTGTAGCCCCAAGAAGCACTCGAGCAGCAGATGTACACCTGTTTTTTGTAGATAAATGCTTGCAAATTTAAGAAGACCATTCTTCCCCTGAATCAACTAATGAATATCAAAAGGAGTGATGACATTCATTTTAATTTGTTTTGCATCAGAGCTATTCACTCTGCTCCTTTCTTCAGCTATCCTGTTAACCCCCAACTCCGGTGAGGTTAATGAACTTTCTCGCAGTGATGGGCTCCGGCTCATTCAGGACTCCGGGTTCTTGCTGAGCTGGGAATATGTTGTTCAAAAGCGAGGCCTGAATTGGGGCTCACTTATCAAAAATAGTTCCTCACAGGGGAAGCTGCTGCTAATGCTAAATGGGGATTATGCTGCTGAGCTACCAGGGTCAGGGATTAATGCACAAGAAACGCAGGAATGGGGTGCTGTTAGGGAATCACAGCGGCGTGCGGGATGCGGCGCTTCCCTTCAGTGCAGGCGAGCACATTGCAGGCTGCCCTGCAGCACCTGGCCTGGAGCCTCTTCGGGGTTTTTAATGGGTGTGTGGATAGATGAGGTGTGTGAGGGTGTGTGTATGCACACATCAATGCTCGTCATTCATCAGCCCTACCGAGAGGTGACAGCGTAGTGTCGAACTCCACTCCGGGAATTTATTCCTCGTGTGCCTTGTGGAGGGTTAGGTTACTGTGCAGTCAGTGAGGTACAAATGCTGCCTGGCTGGTTTGATTGAGTTTAAGTGAACCTCTCTTGAAAGGGAGCCTTGGCTCTGAAATGCAGATTTCTAGTGCCCTCAGAATGTGGTTTTTTCCAGCTTTCAGAAAGTATCTGGTCGCTGTGTGCTGGACTCTCTAACAAAGATTCCTTAGTCTGTCGTTGACACTTATAGGGTGGCACTGGCACTGTCTAATCATTCCCTGCTTCTCTTTTGGATTGCTGAATAGATTATTTCCAACCTGTATAAACGTTGCAGGACATCTGCTCTATTTCTCTTTAGCCTGACTTGTTAGCAGATATCTTCCATCTAAACTGAAACACTGAAGGAAGAAATTAAATTTGCTAAAATAAATCACTTAGGAATAAAACCAGCCGTGCAGCATTGTCTAGCGTTCCTGGCTCCGATCCTGGCGCGCTCGGAGCTTTGTGAGGAGATAAGAGGCCTGTGCTGGCCGGGCAGTGGTGGCCAGGAGCAGCAGGCAGAAGGCTTTGGAGATAAGCGCTGGCAGGAGGGGAGGAAGCCGGGGCCATTTACATAATCGCGCCTCCGCGTCCTGGAGAGGCGTCAGGGAACACGGGATGGATCTATTGATCTCTGCTGAACTGGAATACTAAACAACGCTAGCAAAGCTTATAACTTAAAGCTTTGATTAATGTTTCCTACATTAAAAAGTAGAACAGCTGTGCATTAAATTCTTTTATACACTCTGCCAAAAGTCTGAGACAAAAAAAATCTCCCGTTTCAATAGCAGCGCAGCGCGTGCCCAGGGTTGGTTGTTAGCACTTGAATCGTTTATCTGTTGACGTATCAGCAAATAGAAATGTAGATGTAATGATCTGTTTTAAATGTTTTGCTCTGCACATAGTTGTATTTAATTTTCACGTTGTGCTTAGCACACAGTGTTGTGTCAAATGTGGTTTGACAGGACAGCTCCCTGGGCAGCCCCACTTCCTGAAGGATATGCTGTGTATGCCAGACACAGTTACAGTCTTTCCTAGTAGCTGAGGCTTCCAGAACACTGTTAAATCATGAATATCCAGGTGCAGTTTTGTGATTTCATTATTTTAATTGTTTTTAAGTGTAAAGCCTGCCCCAGTCAGGTTCTGATTTTTGGACTTCTGAGCCTCAGAATTAATTTCCCGCTTACTAACTGGAGGCCAGCCGTGACTTCTGGTGTCAGAATCTCTGCTTCAGAGAGTCTCCTCACGTTACCTGCTGATTCTCCTGCATATTTAGTCAGTGATGAGCAAGGGCAGTGTCAGCCGTGGCCATCGGGATGTGTTTTCCATCAGATTCCCCCCGGCAGTCAGCAGGGAGGCTGGATGCTGTTCCCTAGCATGCAGCCAGACCTGCTCCAGGCATAGCTCCACCTGTCCTACACCTGCAGGAGTCACCTGTCTGCCACTTAGGACTACAGATGGCATTCTTCTGTTCTGAGAAAGAAAGAATTAATCAGGGAGCAGTAAATAAAAAGAAACATTTTTCCCTGAAAGAGTGGTCAGGCACAGGCTGCCCAGGGAGGCGCTGGGGTCACCGTCTCTGGAAGTGTTCAGGTGGTGTCAGGACGTGGTTTAGGGGTGATGATGGTGGTGCTGGGTTGGCTGCTGGACTTGTTGATCTCTTCCAGCCTTGCTGATTCTGTGGGATGCATGGAGCTGGCACAGGTGAGAAGCCAGCTGGTACTGCTAACCCTGCTGAGCATAGACTGTTCAGGTAAATGTAGGATTAATTCTCGTCTGATCTGGTCCTTAATGCTGTCAGTGTAGCAAGTACACGTGTGTGGGTCAGGGAGTAAGTGTGCTGCTTACCAAAGTGGAGCTTGTTCTCAGTAATTAGCACAGTGTAAGGAGAAACCAGGGCCATTAAATGAGTGAAACTTAGCTCTCAGTGACACATTATTGGGGTATCCCTGGCTATGATATCATTATTTGAACTGGATGTTTTTGTGTTTTCGGATGCTGCCGCAGGGGATGCATCCCGAGACTTGGGTGGAATGTGGATTTCCTGCCCTGGCTTAGTCTCCCTGTCACCAGGAGTCTTGCAGGTGCTGTATTTTCTGCAGGAAAATTGTGCAGTTGATCTGCTTTGCTGTTTCCAGGAGCAGAGCCTTAAGCTCCCTGTATGGATCATAGCTAGCCCTGATATCTTCAGTGTTGGAAGTGCAGCCGGGTAGGCAGAATGGCCATCCCTGAACTCATTTAGGGGATGTGCAGATTAGGAACAAAAGCTGGGAATACGGCCCTTTGTTGTTAAACTGGTGCATTACATGCTGTATTTTAATTAGGCTGGGTTTGAGAGGCAGCCCAGGAAATCCTCCATAATCCAACACCATTGAATTATTCTCATCCTTTCCCTCTGCAGATTTCTCTCCTTTTAGAGGACGAGCTTTAAGCTGCTGTTCTTGCTCCCTCAGCCAAAAACAGAAGCAGTTATTCCAGCAAAATAGTTGTATTCCTTAAAAAATTGTTGAAGCTGAAGCAGGCAGACACAGGCAGAGCAGTGCCCTGACTTTCAACTGCCCCTGTGGCTCAAGAGGGTTCCTTGGGGCTCGGGGCTTCTTTCCTGTAAGCTCAGCAGCCAGAAGCATGGTGTTAGCCTTAGGAAGCGGAAGGGGCCGGCTGTTCCCGGGTAGCTCTCTAGTCATGGCTTTCCCACCACAGAAGGATTGTGTCCGAGGGGTTTGTGCTCGCCAGGGCAGGTTCCTGCTTTCTGGGAACCCCGAGCTGAGCGCTGCCGCCGGCGCCTCGGGGGTTAATGGGAACGGGCACACTTGACTGCTGAGAGGACTGATCTAATCACTGCCATATCCAAGTGCATCTGTTCACCATGAGGTCATTCTTGTGCATGCTAATGACTTGGAAAATAAAGCACAATGCTCCACGTTATCAGGGAGGATATAGTGTAAATGTTGGCTTTTTTAGTTGCTAATGGCTATTGTGGAATGGGCAGGGAAAGCATCTCGGATTCTTGTGTTCCTGCTTAATGTTTTTTAAAGCGTCCTTTTTGAGCATCAGAAAAACTGTGCTGGAAAACTCGGACATGTGGTATCTGTTGATAAATGGATTCTTTAATGAATATTATGGCATTGCCCAGGAGCAACACTTGAGTTGAAGAACTATAGAGGTTTTCAGCATTCCCTGCTTTTAAAGCCATGCCTGCTGATTTACATAAAACCGAGATTTTGCAGCCTTTTTGTTGCAAAGGTGACACATGCTTTTCTTTTGTCTCTGGACTTTTACATGTGTAAAGTTCTTGTAGAAAATACTTGAATGTACGAGGAACCAGAACTGGTTTATTTTAAGCCACTTTTTGCTCAGTGCTGAGCTTTAGATTTTCCACTTTAAAGCAAAAGGATTATTTCAATGGGACATGCAGATTTAAAATGTATTTTTGACAGAAACAAAACCCAGCCCAGAGTAACTGTTGTCTTAGACTGATGCTCTTTGTAACGCTGACTAAGCCAGGGTTTCTTTTGCTTTGGTTTGGTTTTTCTGGGATTTTTTTTTTTACTTCTTCAGTTTTTTTGTTCTTTTGTCTTTTTCCTTGAAGCTCTGTAGGGTGTTTTGTCAGATCTGTGTCCAGGTTCTGTATATGTATACTATTTTTGCCTATTTTGGGGGAATGTTAGAAAGATACACATGTGAAACTGAGTAGCTGTGCCCCAATATGACAGTACCTGCCGTGGGTCAGGTTTGATCCATGGGTTGGTGTTGCCTGAAACTGAACAATTCCTTTCTAATAACTGGAAACTTAGGTTATTCTGGAACTTAGGAAATTCCCAAGTGCCCTGGCTACTCCAGGCTGCGGCTCAGCTGCTTCTGCCGGGTCAGTGGTGGCCAGGCCAGCAAAATGTGGACTCGAGCCCCTGTGCCCAACGCCCCTGCTCCAGGACGGGTGCTGTGGGAGGCAGGACAGGGAGCACGTGTGAGGTCTGCTGGGCTCTGTGGTGCTCAGCAGGCGAGATGGGACGTTGCAGCTGTCGGTGCTGCCATGGTGGAGGTTGTCCGGGTTGTACAGGAAGTGGACAAAGAGGAAAAGCTGAGGGAGGCAGACCGGAGGAGCCAGGAGAGTTACCGCAGGAGGCAGGACTCTCCTCCCCCCTTCCCTCTGAGGACTGTTCCGGAGGAGGCATAGGGACCTCTCTGCCTTTCCCTCTTACCTCTCTCAGGTAGTTCCTCATCCTCAGCAGACTGGAGCCCGTTCCAGCCAGGCTGCCCTCGGGGCTCCTGCAGCAGCACCAGCGGATTTGGGCGCCTGTCTGTGCCCCCTGCTCTTGGTTATCGGTGCTCTGTCTGTGGCTTTCCTGCCCCTCCATCAGAGCTGCTGCCTCACTGTCCCTGTGGGGGCCGGGGCTGGTCTGGCGTGGAACAGGGCGGTGTCACAGTTACCACAGGGCGCTGGGGACGGCCGCTCTGTCCCCCCAGCTCCTGTGGCTGACCAGGCTGGTGCAGCTCTGCCCCCAGGGGCCCAGGCTTGGCTCCAGAGGGTCCAGATCCCTGCAGAGCCCTAAGAAAGTGGCCGCCTGCTCTGGGTGCCAGGCAAGTGTCCCCTGTGCCCACCACCGAGTGTGGACAGCCCGCACCTGTCCCCCGAGGCTGGGCAGGTGCTGGGGCTGCTTTCCCCTCAAGCCTGGTGTTCCCTCGGGATCTCCAGCAGTGAGGGGGTGAGAGCCACACCAGGGCTCTCAGCCCAGGCTCCCGCCTTTTCCATGTAATTGATTGGCTCAGAGGGAGCTCCCCCAGCTATGCTCTCCGGGAGAGGAGGTGGTGAGGGAGGGCTTCTCCCAGCAATCGGCGCTTGGATGGGAGAAAATATGAGCTTGACAGGCCCATCTCTTCTGCCGGGTGACAGCTCCAGCTGCTCGAGCTGTCAGCTCGGAGAAGGCTCCAGGCAATGTGGCCCCTTTGCATTTTCCCTCTGCGGTGGCGGAGCAGGGCTGGAGCAGAACAGGGGCAGAGCCATCCTGTGGCTGTGTGCCGGGGCTCAGGCTGCCCCTCCTGGGACACCCACATCACCTCCAGTGCTTGCTGGGGTCTCTCAGCTGAGGCTGAGCCTTGCAGAATCAATTCGCGGCTGCTCCAAGGCGTGAGTAATTAAACCTCGATGAGTATGTTGAGGGTTTATTTCCAAATCCCTCAAACGGTGGAAGGCTGAGCCTGTGGTGGCGCCAGGCACTCCTACCCATGCTGGGAGCTGTGGGTGCTGTTTTAGGGTGGGTTCTGCCCCAATTAACCTGTAGTGTCAGATTCTCTTACTGTGTCACTTAGAGCTTTCCGAGGCGCTGCAGGACGTGTGTGGCTGTGATTAACACAGCCATGGCTTCAGTTATCTGCGGTTCCTTCCCGGCAGGCTCAGGATGCTGCTTACAGCGTACTTTGAGCCTATCCTCAAAGTCCAGGGAGGGAAGCAGGAATACTGTACAGATTTACTACGATGATTCTCTCTGGAATTTTATTACCTTCACGTTTACGAGGAAGGGGAACAAAGATTTCCACAGACCTGTCCTGGCTGAAAGCATCCAGGAACAGATCACAGTCCATGTGAAACTTCATGGGTCTTCTCAAATACAAAGCTTCAGGATCCTTACAGGTCATGGAGGCCCACCCTTGTTTTCAGGGATGTTCAGCTGCCTCACAAGGAGAGATGGCTATAAACGCCATTCCTAGAGCACCTGCTCTGGGGAAGAAACAAGGTTTGTTCTGTACAGTGGAGTTAAGATGCAATAAGCCATTTCTCTCTGCAAGATAACTCTTCATTTTAAGTGTTTTTATCTGTATTCCTCACGCCATCTTTAATCCCTCCTGCGAGAAATGTATTTTAAAAGCTTAACACTCCCTCAGCAGCCTCACCTGTGAGCAGCCCCTGAGTGTGTGTGTGTGTGTCTCCTCTGAGCGCAGGTGTGTGACTGGGCGCGAGCAGGTTTCGCGCTCAAAGACTTCCCACCTCTGGAAATTTATGTGGCCCTGGGATCCCTATGCTGCTCAGTTCCTGGAGTTTTAGCAGAGTCACAGAGGTTTAGGTCTCTGTGAAGTCTCAAATTATACCCAGTTTGAAATGGTGTGACTAGCGATGGTGCTGGAGGTGGGGCTGAGGTGTGAAGCAGCTGCATCCCCACCACTCCACAGCAGCAGGTTGACAAAAGCTGAAGTGCAATGATTATTCATTCCAGTTTTTGCCAGCATTCCCCCCCTTGATTGTTTCAACCCCCAGCCCCAAGGAGGAAGCACATTGGTCCGTGTTTCTTCAGGTCCCTGAGGGCCAAGGGGAGCACCATGTCCCGCCAGTGGCGGGATGTGCAGTGCTGGCCTGGTGTGGTCACGGGGTGCTGGTCCTGCACTGACACGGTTTTGTGCTCCCCACTTTGGTCCTGACTAATGCGGTTTTGTGCTCCCCACTTTGGTCCTGACTGACGTGGTTTTATGCTCCCACTTTGGTCCTGACGTGTTTTTGTGCTCCCCCTTCAGTCCTGACTGATGCGATTTTGTGCTCCCAGTTTGGTCCTGCACTGATGCCGTTTTGTTCTCTCCCTTTAGATTAGAGCATTACCGCTCGCGGTACAGCAATGGCCGCAGGTAAGACCAATGTTTCCTACAGGACTCTCTGCTGCTGCCACTGTGCTTCATCACTAACAGCTCTCCTCTTCCTCCTCCTCGACTCCGCGTGCGGCTCTGGCGGGTCTGGCGGCTCTGACGGGTCTAGCGGTTCTAATGGGTCTAGTGGCTTTGGTGGCTCTGGCGGCTCTAATGAGTCTAGGGGCTTTGGTGGCTCTAGCAGCTTTTGCAGCTCTGGCGGCTCTAATGAGTCTAGCGGCTTTGGTGGCCCTGGCAGCTTTAGCGGGCCTACCGGGTTTAGCGGCTCTGGCGGCTTTGGCAGCCCTGGCGGATTTAGCGGCTCTAGCAGGTCTAGTGGGTTTAGCAGCTCTTGTGGGTTTAGTGGCTCTGGCGGCTCTAGAGCTCTAACGCGTCTAGCGGGTTTGGTGGCTCTAGTGAGTTTAGCGGATCTGGCGGATTTGGGTTTGGTGGCTCTAGTGGATTTGGTGAGTCTGGCGGCTTTAGTGGGTCTAGCGGGTTTAGCAGCTTTGGGTTTGGCGGCTCTGGTGGGTGTAGCAGCTCTAGCAGGTTTAGCAGGTCTGGCGGCTCTGGTGGATTTGGCGGGTTTAGCCGCTCTGGCGGATTTAGCAGGTTTGGCAGGTCTAGCAGCTCTAGTGGGTTTGGTGGCTCTTGTGGGTTTAGCGGGTCTGGCAGCTTTGGCAGGTCTGGAGGCTCTGGCGGGTTGTAGTGGCTTTGGCGAATTTAGAGGGTTTAGCGGCTCTAGAAGGCCTGGCAGGTTTAGTGGCTCTGGTGGGTGTAGTGGTTTGGCCTTGGCTGGGAGCTACCAGTGCAAAGCACAGCAGGGTGAGGGCTGCTAAGGGAAAGGTGAACTCTATCTTGGTCAGACCCAATGCAGTGGATTTAGCAGCTCTGGCGGGTTTAGCGGCTCTGGTGGGTTTGGCGGCTTCAGCAGCTCTGGAGGGATTAGCGGGTTTAGCAGGTCTGGTGGGTTTGGCGGGTCTGGCGGATTTATCCGGTTTAGCGGCTTTGGCGGGATTGGTAGGTTAAGCGGGTCTGGCAGGTTTAGTGGGTCTGTATAGATCGGAGGGTTTAGTGGATTTAGCGGGTCTGCCGGGTTTGGCGGGTTTAGCGGGTCTGTATGGATTGGCGGCTTTGGCGGCTTCAGCGGGTCTGTATGGATGGGCAGGTTTAGCAGGTCTGTATGGATTGGTGGCTTTGGCGGGATTGGCGGCTTTAGCGGGTCTGTATGGATTGGCAGGTTTAGCGGGTCTGCATGGTTTGGCGGGATTGGCAGGTTTAGCGAGTCTGTAGGGATTGGCAGGTTTAGTGGGTCTGTATGGATTGGCGGCTTTGGCGGGATTAGCGGGTCTGTGTGGAATGGCGGCTTTGGCAGGATTGGCGGGTTTAGCGGG
>WBMZ01011976.1:0-125279 GCA_013400975.1 Atrichornis clamosus | reverse complement strand
CACTGCAGGGCTCTGCTGAGCCCGCAGCCCCGGGAGGGAGACTCAAGGAAAGGCTGTGTCAGAAAGAGCAAAACAGCGCGGCAGGCAGTGCTGAGGGAAACCGACGGAGAATCAGTCCTGCAAGCCCCGAGGGGCAAGTGAGAGGAGAGGTATTTTATTGTATCATTTACCTCTTTTAGCACCTACTTTAGGAAATGAATCATGCCCCGAAAAACCTTGTTTCTTTCCGCTGACTGAAGGCAATCTGGCTTGGATGTAGTTATCCGCAGCACAGGCATCAGTATGCTCTGATGAATCCCTCCCCAGACACAGACAGAACCAAATGTGCCTTACTGCTAGAGAGCAGCTGAACAGGCCCTTTTCAATGCTAGTTTTGGACTCAGACGGTCTGTTTCTAAAAATATGATGCTTTTACCCCTTAAGGCTTTTCCTGGATTCTTGTCTTTGCTGACCTTGTTGATGAACACTGTGATGTATGAATAAAATGGCATATAAAATCTTACTGTGAAAAGGATACGTGTCATATAGAATAATTGTAAGCTGTGTTTTATAGAAATTGTGGAGCAATCTGATGTTTCTTTAGCAACCTGCTGCCTAAAGGAATATTTTTTTTTCAGATTTTCCATTCTTATTGTGACAAACAATTTTGCTTCATTTGAACTTCATACACTGAGGGGATAGACACAAAGTTTAGAGTGGGAATGACTGCTTTAAGATGATGCTGTGCAACACCATGCTACTTAGTAGTTAAGCATCTGAGCCTGCCTCCACACGAGTTAGAGGTTTCCACAGGCCTTGGCAAAGCCCAGCTAAATACAATGCTTATTCAGTTAATAAAAAGCACCGCACTTTCTCTCCTGGCAAATCTGACTCCTGAGTGCTTATTGATATACAGCATTGCAACAGCTTACCTTTTAGCTTCCTAATGCAAGCCAAAAATTCAGAATATCAATTTATTAAATTTTCTTCATTAAAAACCAACATTCAAAATCAAATAAGTCTCAAGACTCACACTTTTCAAGACAACTGATGTATAGGTGTGCCAGACCTATCACTCTAGCACAGAGACCATTTTTGTCCTTTTAATGTCACAAGTATGTGTAACCCACAGCCGTAAAATAAAATTCAAATAGGTCTAACAGTCAACTTTGTCTAGGGATTTTTCCGCCATAGAAAAAGTATTCAGTGGCTTGCACAAAAGTTCCACTGAGATCTGAACTGCTGCATATCAATGGGCTGGTGAATTTCAAGGAAACACACAATTCTTTATTTTAATCATCTTTTCCTGTGCACTGCCTACCTTTATACATATATTTGATTTGGAAGCACTCATAGCTTTCATACCTTCATTAATCATTTCGAATGAACACTGGGGAGCTTTTGGGAAATTTAGGGGGATGACATCATGATCAGGATTCTGAAAATAATAATTAAAAATGACAGGAGAGCACAGCTGGGAAATAAAGCTAAATTGATAACACATTTTGTCTGACTAATTACAACTTTCTAACCCACAAATCAATATGAAATTGTTAAAATACTGTTGTGCAGTTGCTCTTCTATGATTACAACTTCAGTGTGATAAAAATATAGAAGATACAAATGCAATAGACAAAAAGTTGGTAAGAAGAGATCTAGCCTGAAAACCTTAGTTCAGTGTCTTCCTGCTATGGGTCATCCTGGGGAAGCCCTTTCTGTCTGGTTAATTTATTAAATGATCCAATGTGCATTTCTTCTGCTGCCCCACAGCACCGACAGGCACTGCATGGCTTCTCTTCTGTCCTCATCATTAGTTGCACTGAAACTTACAGTCAAAGGACTCAGAAGGAATGAGAAAAAAATTATAAAGTAAAATGGGAAAAAGGTTTACTACTAGAAAGTGTCTTGGACACATGCATGCAATAAGTCACGGGACTTTGAACTGCCCTATAATAAATACAGTTGTTTAACAAAATAAGTAGGTTATGCTCCTCTTATCAGGAATGACTTCATGAGCATTTCTAGAATTCTTAACTGAGCACCGAACAGTTGATCCATGCTGCAAAGAAATATAGCTGAAAAGTGTCCAAGATTTTATTACTTTTCCAGAAGAATAATATGTCCTGGTTTTTCCAGCTGCAGATTGGGCAAGTTCCATTTAGTGAATGTTTTTAAGTCTCCCAAGTATTAATGTTAGAAGTAACACAAGATTAACTAGCTGAGCTTAAAGCAGTTTTTGGAGGTGTGCTTGATGGAACACGAGCTCATCCATGATGCTCAGAGGACACGGCAGATTTCTCTTCATACAAAAGGGCACCTATTTGCTAACACACACATCAGGAAACTTTGGAGCCAGCCATTGAGATTCAGGACAAACTGTGTCTGACTGAACACTAAAGTTTTAGCATTTTGACATTGCTCTCAATTTTCTTGGGTTTTCATCCAGAAAGCAATGATTTAAAGACTAAAGGCTCTGTTTAGCAAAAATGTTCCACTGCTTTTGCAGTGCTTAAGCCAAGAACGTCATGAAATAGCTTTTTGGCACCCAGACGAGCTATTAAGAAGCAGCTCAGCTGGGACCCCAAACCAGGTGCCTCCTGCAGAGAGCACTCAGGAGGTGGACTTTTCATGTTAACAGCTCTCTCCAATCTTGTTCTCCTCCCAGACTTCGTTTAGGACTGTGACCTCTTCTTCTGCAAAAGCAGTTCTCAGAAGTCAGTCCTTTCAAAGACAAATGGTCTTCCTCCTGAGCTCCATATTGCCAGTTATGTGACCTTAGTGACTTCTCTTCCTGCTACTGAGATTGCTCATGGCCCTTGATACTTAATAGGTACGAGTACAACTGAAATGCGCATGGTTTCTGGATATAAGCTGAGTAGTGGTTAATAAGCAGTTCCTCCAGCATCTTCTAAAAGTTTTCAGTGGGGCCCATTTGGTCTTTTCATCACAAGCCAATTTTCATGTGGTCATGAAGAGAGGAAGCAAATCAAAAAGGTCCTTATGAAAAGAAGGAAGATAAAAAAATAAAGGCTCAGTTTCACCACCATGATTAAATAAAACAAACACTTTTGCCATCTGATTAGAGGTGAAGGAATACTTCCAAAAATATTTTCTGAAAGTCACCTAAATATTTCAGCTGAGGGGGAGTTGGTGAGAGAGTGTTGGGATGGATAATAAACCTGCCTTTTTGTGTTTTTGACCTTTTTTCATTTTCTGGAAATATATTGCAGCATCATTTGCCAGAGTGGTAGGCTGTAAATAAGTACGACAGGATATTTGCAGAACATCAGATTCAGGACCACAACACTCAGATGTGAAACTACTCAGAGCAATCAGGTTTATTCACAAACCAGGAGATTTTAAGCGTTTGCTTAAAGCAAGTTCAGCACTGCATGATTTGCTGTTTGCCCTACATATAAAACAATAAGCAGTTTCCATGTAGGAGATGCATTCAAAATAGGCTGGCAGGAACATTAACATCTTGCTGAAAGTGTGTTCTGACTTCAGCTCTTAAGAGATTAGTAGTCTCAGAGTGAGGCATCAGCAACAGTGAGGACCATATGAATGCTCTCAGTATCAATAAACAATTACACTGGTAAAATGTTCTTGTATTTATTAAGTTTCAGCTCAGAAGACGAATATTTGAGAAAAGTAGTCACCAGCCAAGGGGACAGGTGGCAGGCCTAATCTTTTGTCAAAAGGGCCATATTAGAAGGGGAAGCAATTTAATACTATGTCAGTGCCAATCAGTATTACTTTCATGGAAGACTACAAACAGAAGATTCTCAGGCCCTTGCTAATTAATTCACATGGAGATATTGGTAACAGATGCTAAATACATGATTAGTCATGGAATCTTTGGTGTTCACTTTAACATAACCATCATAAAAAATAAAAGGATTGTACCATTAGAAGCAAGAATTGTACAGCTTTGAAATTATTTACAAATAACATATTCCTGCATTCACCATGATGGTTCTACCCTACAGAAATTAAAGTACCGTGTTCATACTCTGTTTGGCAACTGTAAATTGTTCTGAGCAGAACAAAACCATGCACAGAAAGTCTCTGCCTTTAGGAAAGTGTGGCTTAGCTCCATTTGTTTAATGTGAGACACATATCCTTTGCTTCAGTTTTCTGTTGTGAATATCAATAATTTGTTTCTTCCATTTGAAAACATTATGAAGCAGACAGGGCAACTAAAATTGCTTTCTCAGTAATATTACCCATCAGCCTGGGCTTTCTGTTCAGCTTTTCCTTCCTTGCTGAGGAGAGAATACACACATGGATCTCCAGCAAATCAAAGATTCTAATGTTAAAGTTATGTGCTGTTGCAAGCTAGGCCAGCTCCTAAAAAGCATGAAAAATCGGAGTAAATGGAGCCCAGTCTAGCAGCTGTGAAAACTTTCACTGCTGGTGCAGCCAAAGCAGATGCTTCAGCTCAGAGCAGCATTCAGCAAAGCAGCCACCAGATTCTGGGCCGGATGGATGGATGGAGGGTTGGTTGTCCAGGCTGGCACTCAGTGCCAAGGCTGCCGCATGCCCTGTCCCCTCTGCTGACATTCAGATGTGTTGTGGTTGGGTGTTATTTACATGAAGTGACAGAGCTGGAAAAGCATGTGGTGATAAACCTGGCATGATCCCGAAGGAAGATACTTGAAAGAAACATAACTAGCATATAACTAGATCTTAGCTTGAGTAATTCCAACCTTCAAGGGAGCCTATAAACTACATACTAAACCCTCGCACAGCTGAAAACCACAAAACACATACCACATACCTCAGAGAGGATGAGAAGGGTTCACAGGTGGCAATAGCACTCAGTGGTTGTCCAGGAGTCCCTCAGCTCCAGCCTGGGAAGGTCTGGGCTCATTTTGCATCCAGTAGCTAGGACAAACTAGAGGATGACCCTGTGGCCTCTGTTTATCAACAGCTGGACATCAGATGCTCCAGCACATTTTGTCTGAGCAGCATTTATTGCTGGTCTCTCAACATGGCCCCAACACGTAAATTCAAGTGTGAAAAGCTGTGCGTGTGTTTAGCCAGCCCTAATATGGAGGAACACCTGACCACACTTTTTACCTTCTTCTCAGGTAAAGAATAAAAGAAAAATCCAAAAGAAGAAAAATTTTTATATGTTGAAGAAGTGAAAATGTTTTCTGAAACAGTCACTGTGTTCCTTATGAGAGAGAGCTGAATCCAGAGAGTGTTTGGCTGTTGGCTTCAGTGGAGCAGATTTGAGCCTGACACATTGCTAACAAAAAATCTTTTCAAAAGGCCAGAGCAGGATGAGTCTCCAGCCTGTAGAACAGCCTGGGATAGCAGGATGACTTTAATCAGAGAAGTTAAGAGCAGTACAGAGAAGAGTGCCTGAATGGGAACTGTGAACACAAACTTTTTAAGTACAAACTCTGCAGGGTCTCAGCTTTATGCAGAAAAACCATAAATACATGCGTATTATCAAGGAAACCGCTGGTCTATTTGACTTTGTGAAAGGTGAAATCACAGGTAGGTTGGCCTAAACTGAGTCTAACCCATCAAGAAAACAAAAGGCATATTATACTATCTACGGATAGAATATTCTGTTGATAGTAGGCTATATTAGGCTGTATGATGTGCTTTGCTTTTTCCACTGCTTTAACTGTGTATTTTGTCATATATTTCCAGGTGGTTTCCTGTGCAAAGTTCAAAGGACTCTGAGAATTGCTGAATGAAGTTGTTTTTCCTGGGTGAAAAGATGGAATGTTTGAAATGCTTTGCAAGGTCAGCTAATATAGGAAGACATTCCCATTAAAAGATCAAATTCCATTCCACAGAAACTGATTTCCCTGTTATAAGAGTAGGAGATACATGAGATATACAAGACAGATGTGTGTGTAGTTAAGAAGACTTCTCAGGGGCTACCAATAAGACATCCCTTTTGCTTTGCTAGGCTTGTTGTTGCTTTTTTATCAGGTAAGAACTGCACCGAAGACAAAGAATAAATATAACATGAGCTTTTTCTTCGCTCGTGCTCCTAGCTCTGCTCAGGTATTTCCACTGCTCAGGTTCTCTTACCCTCCCTACCCATGTTAGCTCCAGGTATGGTTTGGTATTTTCAAAGTTGTCTAGAAGGAAAGAAATCACAGACCACCTCTGAGAAGGAGAAGAGAATCAATGTCCTTTTTGTGCCTCTTGGAACCGCATTGCCTTTTCCCAGAGTATTTCCCGGGATAGCCCATTCTGTACGTTTCCAACATAAGCTCTGAGAGCCTTGACCAGAGATGCATCTCTGGACTCTTTGAAAGACCACAGTCATTCAGAAAATTCATTTTTCACTTCATACAGAGCTTTAAAAAAAAATAGTAGTTTTTTCTCAGAATGAAGCCAGACTTTTGTGCTTGTTTCTGGCTGCTTACCTATATACACAGTCTGACTTAGCTTATCCTCAAAACACAGGATTTAACTTGGGGATAGAATATTTGGCAGTTACATTTAAGATGTAATGAACAAATCAGTTTGTCATCAGTTTGTAACAGTACAAACATTTGGAGTATTGCAAGACAGCTTGAATAATATTGTGCTCTCCAAAGTGAAATGTTAGCATTTGGTTAGTGGCAACAGTGGGTAAAAATGAATTCTTATTGCCGGAATGTTACATTTCTGTGAGGTTAACCACACTTTGGCCAGCATCAAGCCAAAAATTAGCCTCTCAGCTGCTAAGACGGCAGCCTAAATGTGCAGATTTGATAAAGAAACCCTCCACAGTTCCAGCTGCTTGAGCCAATCCAGAAAAGGGGTGAAGGAGTTCAGCATTAATTTAGACTTGGTTAAACTAGGTCTAAAGTTGCCCCCTGCTATGTTATTGATAGAAAAATACAGTACATCTGCTCATTATGATTGTATACCTTAATAAGACCCCAAATTCCCTAAATGAATTCACACAGCTCCAGGGAATGGCAGATGGAGTCAAGTTTGAGCACAAGTGTTTACCATCAGCACTGCTCCTCAGGCAGAGCTTGTCGAACCAACAGGAGCTGGAGTCCCTGCATACCTCCCATTATAAGGACCAGTTTTTAAATATTTATGAATTTGCTAAATTTAAATCATTGAGACAGAACAGCTTATTGTTGCAAAATTTGTTCCCACTTATACACTTCATTAAAGCAACAGAGATTTGTGCACGAGTGTATATGTAAAAAAATCAGACCCTAGTAATGACCCAGGCATGGTAACTAATTTTATGCTGAAGAAACATCTGCATTTTATCTGTTTCCTTTAAACATTTAAAGAATCTACAATAACTTTTTTTTCCTGCAACCAGTCACTACCAAGCCATGACAATACAAAAAATCTGCACATGCTTGACAGGGTATCCTTGAAGTAGTTCCTTTGAGTCTTCAAAACATGTTTTTGTTTCTGATTACTGAATCTAAAATTTCATTTTAAAGGGAAAACAGGTTTGCTTTAAGAAAATCAATCACAATAATAGTTTTGACAGAAATGCCTTTAACTTAAATTAGAAAAATATCAGTTAATTTGTCACTGGGTTCTCAAAAAAAGAACATCCTTACAAGTATCATAATGTTTATCCCAAACAAAATTTTGTCTTTGATTTCTATCAACCTATTTCAGGTCTGAAATATTTAAGGGAACACAGATGTGACCATTGTCCCATATACATTCTTATTACAACTAGGAAACAATGCTGAGCCTTTTGATAAAAAGAGGAAACTGTGATTTGATTTATTAGTTAAAATAAAGCTCAGCAAGCCTTAAAGTGCCAATATTGAGGAAAAAGTTTGCAAAGGTTGTCACTTGAACACACTGATGATTTTTTTGGATTGCCCTTGTTTAAGCAAAAGATACATTTGATAAGAGAACAAAAACTGTTTATTCATTATTAAAACCAGTCAGAATGCATGGGAAATTGTAATACATCCTTAAGTATGCCCTTCCAATGTAAAACTATATACAAATAGTTGGTTGAGCTTTATCTCATGGAAAGCAAGGAGGAAGGAAGAAGGAAGGAAGGAAGGAAGGAAGGAAGGAAGGAAGGAAGGAAGGAAGGAAGGAAGGAAGGAAGGAAGGAAGGAATATAAAGACCTGTATACTGTTTCACAACAACAGTTGCAAGGAAACAGCTACAAATGTCATGAGTATGGAAAATAATTGGAGAAGAACATTTGTATTTAGATTTTATACTTGGAAAACAAAAGAATAACCTCCACATACAAACACTAGCTACTGTCCATAAGGGGACACAAAATAAATGTGCTACAGCACGGAGAGTGATTTGAAAATGTGAATCTCTATCAGTATTAAGAAAAGTCTTTACACAAATACAGTTAACATGAGTATAGGATACACTAACAAACCCTGTATAAAAGATGCCTTTTTTCAATAATTTGGACTTAATTTCTAGGAGCTAAGAAAAAACATTTCTGTTTCGATTTCAGCTGGGCTAGAGCAGATTTACCTCACATAAAATCTGCCCCAACAATTTCACTGGTGCAACCAAGGGTGGGGACATCACTTCCCTGTGCAAAGGTGCAGCTGGCAGCCAGGGGTGGAACAAGGGTGGTGCAGGAACGTTTTAAGCCACTATCACCACTGAGCATCATCATTGGTCACATGGTATTATTATACCAGGTCCTAGATATTCTGTATTGTGCTGAGAGTTTGATATTAAGCAACTAATAGGATATATATATTTTGAAACAAGATTTTCTCAGTTTAAAACAAAAGCAAAAAATAACTCATACCTCTTACAACAAACTTGTAACATAAAGCCATCCCCAGATAATCTGTCTTCTATTATAATCACAACTGTGTAAGTAGCAATAGACTGCAAAAATCTCAGTTAAAAATGTTTACATTGTCATTTTAAAAAGCATCCATTTCTTGTTGGTATGAAATGGAGTCATCCACTCTGTGCCTTCCTAGACACTGGAATCATTTGTGCAGCAAACAAATACCCTGTGTGGGAGCACTCTCCCTGGTTTAACCATGTGTTAGTCAAGCTCTGATAAAAAATGAAGAATTATTACTTCCAGTATGAGGTGCATACTGTCACTGAATCTGGAGAATGATTCAATCATGAGATGACTGAATTTATTTTCCAGCATTTATTAACATAGGGCAAAATATTGTTTCTCTTTGAAAAATGGAAATAACCAAGAGTGGCTAAGTACCGAAAAGCAGACAATTTAGACCTGATTTTTTGGAGTACTTAACATTTTATAGCATGCTGTAACTGTGCATTTTTACAGTACCGTTTGTATTGACTCAGCTGCCTTTCTGAGAGCTCAGCACTTCTAAAAGTCAGACCTCAGGTATTTTGAACTGAGTGCTCAGACCTGAGGAAAACATTGTCAGTGACCACCTGTAGCAGTGCTGGTGCATAATTTGCCCATCACTGCCAGCAGCTCACCAGCAGGGCAAGGGACTGAATCCAATTCACCAAAGTAGTAATGTACTCTCTAAAGAACAACATTTTCCATCTTCTCCCTAAATATCTGCCTTACCTTTGGCTTTAGCGAGTCATGGACAGGAGTATTTCCTCATAGATGATTTGCAAATGTTGATGGTCACTTTTTTTTGCTAAGTACTACAAATTCAGTGTAGCTTTTCTGTGTAGTATTAGTTAGACAGATTACATTCTGCAAGATGCTGAGAGCTTTTTGCAATACAGGAGATATGTTTACTTTCTATAGTGCCTGGCTTGTTGAGTGTGGCCTCAGTTGTGCTGACTGCAACTTTGTAATTTTACCTGAAAATCTCATCCCTGCGTTTTACTTGTGCCAAGATTAAAGGAAGGCATATGGAAAGCACAAGGCAAAAATAAAAATAAGTAGAATCATATCATCTATTACACACCATTATATTTTAATATCATGAGAAGTCACCCTGTGTTAAAATACTATATAAAATACTGGCATGAAGATGCAAAGTAAAGATAAAAGACAAATTCTGAAAATAGGGGTGACAAAAACCACTATCCTACACCTAAGCCCAAGGAAACTAGACTATAAATTCAAAAGCTACGTTAGAAATATTTATAAGTCTTTCTTTTGAGAAAAAGAAAAAACCACATATGTGCAGACATAATATGAGAGGGTTTGCAGTTTGTGTTGCCACTTTCTTCTTTTTGGAAGTTTTTATTTTATTTTTTTAAATTTTATAATATTGTATCAATAAAATAGCATTACTTCTATCATCTTTATCATTCAGGCATCAATTATTACCTCATAAAGCCGTCACATTTACATGATCATACAATGCTTTTTAGAATTGCTTTTCATTTATTAAAACTGATAATTCCTGTGTATAACCTGGTTCAAATAAACTTGATACCCACTTTTAAGCCACTCTGACCAAAGCCTAGATTTTCCTCTAAGGTGTAAAATCTCTGATCTTAGTAATACACATGCACACAAAAGTGTCTTGAGATTTCAGGTCTATACCACCAGTACCCACCAATCTGCCCAGGATAAGAAGGAACAGTTTTCTCTTTTTGTGATTGGTTTGCTGCCTGTTTGCATCCCTCCAGAATTCAACAAAGCCATGGCAATATTGATATTACTGATTCTCAGCTTGAAAAGTGCTTTGTCCCCACCAGAGAGCTACTGACTTAATCCATTGCCTGAACAAACACAGATACTACAAGATGAGAGCACCGTGTGCTGTTGGAGCTGGCTGCAAAGCAACCTGTTCCCAGAGCAGGGAAGAGCAGGAACGCGGCCTTCGGTGACAGCCCACAGTTAGATGGGCTTAGCCAATTGTGAAACCACAGAGTAAGCCTCCCTTTCTTCATTCCTAGCCAGGCCAGCCCGAAGCACAAAACCCCAAACCTTTACTAACGCTAAATTATGGCTGGGAGATGGAGCATGCTCAGAAGTGTGTGTTTACACAGATATTGATACGTTCCCAGCTAGGAAATTCACATAAGCTGCTGAGGAAAATCTCATAGCTATTTCTGCCACAGGACAAGCTCTTTCTTTCCATTCAGAATGAGTCATCACATGTGAGTTAATTTACAGTAAGAAAATACAGAAAATGTGTTTAAAAGTTGAAAAAGCTAAGCTTTAAAATGCTGTAAGTATAAAAGCAAAACATTTCAGCATTTCTGATCATTTTTGCAAACCTGCAGCTCAGCATTTTGTTTTCTTTTTTTAGAGTGAGTTGCATGTGGAAGAAGATCTATTGTTTTAAACCTCAAAACAAAAAAAGATGAGAGAAATGGAAGAAGAAAGGGTTTGCTACCCTGCTCTAGTCAGCTCCTTTCCTGACTGTGCTCTCTCTTCTGTTCCTGTATTTGTGCAGCAAAGCCACACAGAGGTTGAATGTCTCATCAGGGTTTGCCAGGTCATTGCCATGGCATGCACAGCTACCCACCATCCCCTCGCACAAACTTCTCCTCTGGTGAAAGCCCAGCTCTCTTCAGGTCCTCTACAACCACTTGTCATGGAAGGAAAGATCCTTCCTATATGAGCTTCACTGTGAAGAATTTGTATCACTTTGTAACTACCACTTCCTTTAGTCTCATTACAACCCTGAAAATTGAATTGGATCATTTCTCAGCAGGGAAAATTAAATTTTTCAGTTTTGACATGCCAAAAATTATTGCAAGAGCCAGTGATGAACCCCAAAATTCCCTTCTCCAAAACATGAACTCATGCCCCACTCATGTTGTTTTCCTGCTTTAGCCAGTTCTTTTCCACTTTAACATTTAAACTATGGCAAGTATTATATATCCTAACATATGTAAGCCGCTGCCCACTCGAATGTATTTTTCCCTTTCTATTATAGATACTTGTAAATAATTTTATGATTTACACTATTACAGCATTACCATTTAATCCAGAGTTTTATATCTATCTAAATCTACTAAGCCTATGACAACACTGCTCAAATAATGTAAAAAATACACCCCACCAAAAAAGATACGAACTTTTCTGCATTCTCTTCTGACTCAGTGTTTCAGCTGCCTGGCTGAGTACTGGTAATGAGGAGACAGCAAAGCTAAGAAGAATTGAAGTTATGAGAATGCCTTATGACAGATTGCATGTCAGTAGGAAATGTTTATGCTGTCATCAAGAAGAAAATATTTGGATATTTTTAATATTGAACATATTATGGTACATGGAGACACAACAGTCATAGATGTTGTTATATGTGTGATCTAACTAATACAAACACACTTGTTATTTATGAAGCAGTAAAATAAACCTAACTCTTCCCTGAGGTGATATTTTACTTAAGAGGTAAACGTATAAAACTATTTAGGTAATCTTATAATTACTTTATAAGAAACCTGAGGGCTTCTACTCTGCTGAAAGTTGTGTATGCAGACTTTTCATTTTCAAGCATTTAGCTTCTCCTTATACAAAGACAGATCCCTTCTACCAGCAATAACAGAAGAAAAGCACCACGGGCCAGAGATGGCAAGAACTGGTCTCTGAACACTGGGAGATGCCACCTACCTCCACTGGTGACAGAGGATGCTCAGTACCTTTTGAGCCAGCTCTTTCTCAAAAGGTGTCCCATGTCTCATTCTCATCTGTTCCTTCCAATTTCTTAATCTAATCTGGATTCTGTGAATAAAATGCTTATGCTGCTGTGCCTTAGGTGACGTGCAGATAACACTGCTGTGAACAACTGAGCAGTCTGAACGAAAGTATTTTCAACTGTAAAATCAGAAAAAATGTGTTGGGACTGCTTGTAAGTACAGTTTGAAGTATCTAAAAGTAAAACTATGGGTCTTCTGTGCACATAGGTGAGAGGAAAAGGGAGTTTTCTCTTCAGACACAAAAGAGAGAGAGAGGAATTTACTTACAACATTGCATGGCCTTGTCTGTGCCCAGTTTGTTAGACTTACACCACAGGACACTTGACAACATAATGATATAAAATTATATAAAATGTAAAGGAAAGCAAACACCTATTTTGAAGAAATACCCACTTAGCACTCAGTTCAAGTGCCTGCATCTCTGAGCTTAGCAATAACAAATTATTTCAGAACAAAGTGTACATTCTGCTGGAAGGGTGGAAGGGCCATGATATATAGTTCTATCACATTACATGCCTACCATCATGAATCTTAATCTTCACATTAAAGTCACAAGGGCTACTATTGTTCATATCCTTTCCATTTTCATCCCCCATCTGAATATACTCTTCCATTTAAAAAAATAATACAAAAGTGTCTTGACACATGCCTGGGTACAGTGAATTTAAAAGAAAGAAGTTTGGTTGCTATTCCTTCCAGTTGTGAAACAGGAATTGCTTTTGTATGAGGCTGGGTCTAACAGAGTGAGACTAAACATTTATAAAATCAAGTAGGAATTGAAATATAGCTTTGTGGTTACTAACATTTTGCAGCAGCATATCAAGTTTCACATTTCATCAGCTGAATAGAGTCTGTGTGCTGGGCTATTGTGGTTCAGTAGCTGACAGCAGTCAAGTAAGTGCTGCTCTCTTCCTGGCTTAATCATTTCTATTACACTCAGTGTCAAAACAATAATGTCAGTGAAATGGGCTTGCTGACATTATAGATTAGAATTGAGTGATTCTGAATGTCCTGTGACTGAATTGCATTTTATTTCTAGAAAATTACACATTACAATTGCAAATTAAAGAGCTTAGATCTCAACAGGCTGTATCAACAAACATGGAGCTGTGGACTCCATGCTGCCGGGGAGATGATCCATCATGAAATTCATGAGGTTTAATGTATACTAACAGGAGCACAACTGCTGAAATAGTCAGCCATGTGTTGGAGAGGATCTGAAGAAAAATCAAATTTGTTAGGAGGGATTAATTCAGCTACACAAGGGGTGAGAATCCCTGGGGTAATCTCAGAGACTTAAAGGATGTTCCAGGAAAAGGAAAAAAAAATCCTAGATTTTCTTTCTTCAATCTGTGAACCACCACAATTTATGAAGGCACATCTCTTGAGATTCACTTTAGGAACACACTCAGAGTTTAGAGAGCAGCCACAGTAGCAGGCTGTAGAATTTCTGAGTGACTGACAGCTACCAAGTGACAAGAAGTAGCATTTAATGACTGCAGTCATCAGGACACTTCCTGCGAGAGAGCAGGACATTTCTGCCATCTGCCCTTTAGATGGTCCGGAGAGCAACTGTGTCCCATAGTACTCTCCTACTCTAGTCTTATGATATCCAAGTATAAAACACATTTGCCAGAATATGAGAAGCTTTGCAATAGAAAATATGTATTCCTTCTGAGTTTCCCTAGAAAATCAGCAAATCAGAAATTATTCTGGAGTTCGTAAAAAAATCTGAGGTTGCTTATAAAAAAGCGAGTAAGAACAAGCTCAGTAAAACTGCAGCAGTCAGTCACAAACACAGAAGTAACATTAACTAATTAATTTAATTGGGATTTTTTTTACCAGAGCAATGGGTCACTTTTGTTCCCCTCGATATCTTGTAACCTCCAAAAAATATCCTTTGTGAACATCTGGAGCTTCTCAGGTGACTAAAGATAGAAATTTCCAATTACAGCAATTCTCTCATTTTGCACTGTTTTAGTTTTCTTTCGTGTAGCAAATTTTCTTTAATTATGCAGTCATAATTAGATGAATTCTCAGGGGTTGGTAATCTATCACCTAAGGAAAGACAAATATTAGATGGGTTTGTGAATTTGATTTATATATACCCTTTTGAATGAGAAAGTACATTAATCTTGTCTGAGCAGGAAGTGAAATTTATTCATAGCCTACAAAAGTTCATATGAATTCAGTGTATTACTTGCAAGTGCTACCATACAAGGAGAAAATTAATCACATCGTTCATACTAGGGAGTGTTTGCTTCCAGAAACCAAAGTAATAGGTCATCACTTTCAAGGCTTTCTGAAAGTCCATTTAATCATTCATAACAAATAATACAACCAAACAAGTAATGAACAACAGATTCTCAAAGCAAAAATTAAGGAGCAGTTTGCAAGTAAGAAAAAATAAGTAGGAAATAAATGATCTGCAGTTCACAAAATACTAAAATAATCTACCAGATAGTCATATGCCAGTGTCTTGTGAGTAATCTGGGAACAGGGAAGAAATCAAGTTTGTGGAATAAACAGTTCTCATCAATATTATGACAAAATAACATTTATGAAGAGCAATGAAAGAGAGCTGAGGAATAGAACAAGACTCCATGAATTTATATTATCCTTCATATTATGAAAATAATATTAAAATCAAGTCATCTGTGTTGCATGATGGAGCTTGTTTAAGTTTTCAGTTAATTCTCAGTACTGTTGTTTTGAACTGGAGTTCAAGAAGCATTAGTCAGTCAGCAAAAAACATGAGTTTATTTATAAAAATGGTCATGCTTTTAGATTCTCTTCATTTACTTGATACTTTTTGAGCAAATAGTCCAGGGTGGTGTATCTTCAATATTCTCTCTTTGATCAGTCATAAAGGCTAGGTATATATTTTTTTTTAAATCAGAGTTTAGGTTAATCTACAAATACAAGGTAAGATTTTCTCTTTTTTATTGTGGAATTCCTGATGTAAGTGGGAGAACCAGGAGCTCTAGTTTTCTCCTGAAGATGTCAGCTTCAGTCCCATGTACATAAGGAAATATATTAGTTACAGAAGATGCTGACACATTTACCAAGTGTGTTTTGATATGATTTTTGAAAAGATTCATTACTTTTGCTCCGTGAATGATTACTGACAAGCCACAGCTTTACCCTTTACCCAGTAATGTGACTGACAACCTCCTTTTAGTAAGTGAATCAGAAAGACTGACCTCATTTCATATTTAGCAAAAAGCCAGTCATGCACGAAAAAAGTATAGGTTTTAGCAAGGAATAAGGAGTGCCAGGAATACATCTATTTGTTATGGATAATCCCAGAACATCTGTTGCTCCCTCCCCATGGGTGGTCCAGCTCCAAAATATCCCCAGCTCTTGCACCTTTTGCTGTGCAGCCCAGATAAAGTAGCATTGAGCACTATCTTGATTAGTGCTGCTTGTTTTTTTCCACAGGCTAATGCTGCTTTTCTGGGTGAACTGTAAAATTCTGGTGAATCATAAAAACAATCACCTAAAGTTAAAAAGAGAAATTGTAAGAGTACATGTGAATAAAAATACAGAACTTGTCCTCCACAGCAAGTTTTGATTAATTTACAAATATGCTCTCTGCTTTTATCTGTCCCTGTTTTTCCAGTGCTTTGTCCATAAAACAATTCTTGTCTTCCTACTTTTCACTGTAGGGATGGTGTATCCTTGGGTCACAGTTAAACTGCTTGACTCCACAAGAGGAAGTGCTATACGATCTTTCAAATGGTCACTTGTGGTGTTTTAACATCACTTCTGCCTTTTGTCTGCATCTGTCTTTTTCTTCCCCTTGTCTCCCCCTGCCCCTCTCTTCCACGTTGACAGGGTAGAAGGGGACTCTTCTCATGCAGTAGAGCACTAAAACTCTCTCCAGATGCTTCACTTACATCACAACCTGTGGTTATCGCTCCAGAAATGTGATGGAATGACATTTCTTTGTAAGGAATGCTCCCAATTTTAAGCCTTTATTAATGTGAAGTGTTCTTTTCAAGTGCCAATGGCAAACTCAGTATTAAGAATGATAACAGAATCTGAACTAATGAGCTACAAAGAACCCCCTTGTTGTGGACTATGGACTGGAATGCTATTCTGTTATGGGAACGAGCAACAGGAGAGGCCTCTTGGATCTCCCAAAACTAAGGTGCCTGGTTGCAAATGTGCAGAGTGACTGATTATGCACTTATTTTCAGCAAAGACCTGCCAAACCCTTAAGCATTCCTCAAACATGTCTTTGCCCCTGTGGTCGCTCTTACCTTCTTTGGCCCTCAAAGTTCAGTCAGTTCCTTCCTCCTGTCTCCATTTTCATCACTTTTCCCCCAAAGAACAGACACAATAAACCAAGTGGGGATGTCAGGGAACTTTAGCACCAAAGCAGGTTATCTGCCTGTGTCACTCCAGCCAGAGAGAAGTAGAGAGGCTAAGAACACCCTAAGGCACTTGGCTTTACCTGATTTTGACACACTCAGAAGCAATGTAAAGAGCAGCTTTGATTTCCTCTGCCTCCTGCCCACTCCCTGCCCTGGACAGGCTCATTTCATTTCAGTGGGGTGGGAGGCATGGCCTGGGTGAGTTGCAGCTTCCTATCCACACCTCGGACAATTGATACCTATCATGCTACTGCTCAGGCCACCCCCCGACCCTACACTGCCCAGGAAATAGCCAGACAGCCCCACATGGCACAGAGGTCAGCACCCTGTCCCCACGTCTTGGCAGTGTCCCGCTGCACCGTGGCTTGGCTCACCAGGCACTGCTGAACAGACATGCAAGCACTGACCTTGAGAAGTGGGTTTATGCCAGGGCTGTTACCTCGGGACTGTAGCCTTGGGGCTGCCACCTTGGGACCAAGAACATCTCCAAGGCCACCAGATGTCAAAACAAGCTGCAAAAATACATTCAGGGAAAAAATTGCCTTTTAAAGGGAAGGCTTTTTTACACTACAATAAAGCTTATACTCTCCCATAAGGCACAGATCCACATGCTAATCAACAGTCGGGTTTTAAACAAGAATCCTAGGAAATCGATAATTTTCCCAGTAATTTCTGTGAAAAAAAAATTAAAAATCAGACTTAATTTTCTAATAAAGTACTATGACAAAGTTTTGGGGGTTTTTTAAACTTAGAATAAAAAGTGCAATGTTCTTTCTGGAAAGCACTAATTAAGCCTGTGTATGTGATCTAGGAAATACAGAGCTGTGTAACCTGATGGAAACAATCATTTTCAATTGTCAGGACACTTCTGCTTCTTTTCACCCCAGTTTCAAGTACATCTGGTTTCCACCTGCTCTCTATAAAATTGGTTCCTCCCTTTTTCAAATTGAGTATCACGCTCCCTGGTTTTGGCTGTGACTCTCAGTGGCATTTAACTCAAAAAAGTCAGCTCCACCTGGCATATGGATGCAGAAAGATGGGAAGGAGATGGGTGTTACAAGAAATTGATTCTATTCATGAAGGAACATGACAAGATTCAAAAGGGGCAGTTTAGTTGGCACATGCATACACCAAGCCTCTCTGGTTCAAAACATAAACTGCTTCAGTATTAAGAACTGGATTTCTATTTTGACAATTGCCCTCTAAAAATCTGTTTTGATTGGTGTCCTTAAACTTTGGCATCTTCTGCACAAGTTTTGCAATCTGTCCTGACAACATACATCCCACATGATAGGAGATTTTCCAGGACAAAACATGCCTGTCTCCATGAATACCTCTTAGAAGCTCTTCCATTTTCCATCAGCAGTGATATTTATTGAAGATGATTATGGGTTTTGGAGACCTGATTAAAATATCAATTTCATTTTCATTAGCCCTCATAAAGGCTAAAATTATGTCAATCTTAAATTCAGAATTGCATTCAGAACTTAGATGTAAAGGAAAAGATTGTTTACCAGCAGGATCACTGAACACTGGGACAGAAGTTGAGAGAAGCTATGGCCTCCATCTTTACTGATACATGAAACTCAGCAGGAGATAAAGTGCTGAGCTTTATGTAGGAGGAGTGAATTACAGACTTCCAGAAGTCCCTTCCCACCTACACTATTCTGTTATCTGATTTCCAGCATGACTTTTGTTCTATTAAACAAAATGTAACTACTGGGCAGACTGTAGTATGAAGATAGAAGGGTCAAGAATTTTTGCTTGGTCCTTTGCTTCCCACCTGCAGCAGAAAGATCTGCCTACAGAGTCTGCAAAAATCCCCGGTGGACAGGCACAGCAATTTCAAAAATCAACCTGTAGATCCATCAATATATTTCAGCATCAAGACACTTGGCATTGTAAGGCTCAAGAAATAAGAGCATCACCCGTCAGATACACATTCAGCCTGATTCACATTCAGGACAACTCTTTGGCCCTGTTATAGAAATGAAGTTTTACATATCAGGTTCCTTCAGGAGAAAAAGGACACAATGGCAAAGCTAAAGAGGAAGCAGCTGTCCTCTGAGTATCATCTGGTAATATGGAAGTCCCTGGAAAGACTCTTTTTCGGCTTGATATTGATACAATTGGGCTGATTAGGGAAATTAATGTTTTCCCAAGGCAGCTGTGCTGATGCAACCAGTGAAGTGGGCAAACTTCTGCTGTTTTCAAAATGTAGCTGAATCTCTTATTCCCTGAAGTAGAGGATAGTCCTGGAATAATAGTCCATATAACAGAGGTGTTTGATGCAGCTTTACGGTGTTAGAAATACAGATAAAGTGCTGCTACGTCCTTGTGCAGATTGCACTCCAGGTGCTTTTGCAAATCTTGGCTTTGATGATGACACATTGAGGACTTTTTTTTTAAAGGACATTTCCTCGTTTTATTTTTACTGTTCAGAGCATGATCTGTGCATACTACTCAGAGCCTGGCTTGAATAAAAATAATTTTCAAGGCTGTCCGTGCAGGCCCAACACCATGCAAACTGGGATGAATTTAGTTTCACAGAATGCAGTGGCTGCAGCTGGAGTGCAGCACTGGCTGAGGAAGGGGCTGACACCATGAGGACACCCCTCACCCAGCCACAGCATCCCTCCCAGTCCTCACTTTAGCCACACGATAGAGGTGGTAGAGGTAGCAACACCCAGCTGTAACTGACTTGTCCAAGGACAGGCAGGATGTCTGAAAACAAAATTGCACCCAGATATTTCAATGTTTAATCCAGTATTGGATGTATCTTTCCATTTCCTCAGACTCCCCGCTTGCTCCTTTAACCATTGTGCACTTGTGGAGCATGCAGTTCTGCATGGAGTGAACGAGGCAGTGCTTTCTCCTGGAAAAATACTTCATGATCCCATCAGTAAAAACCATATTGCAAAGGTGTTTGGTAAAAGGACAGTACAGTTAACTTGCAGGCTGAACAAAGGCAATTTCCAGTATAGGACTGCTAAACCTGTCAAATTTCAAGTTTTCATAATCTTTTGCAGAGGTTCTAGAACAATTTAAAAAAATCTTTACACCTCTTACATAACCATAAAAGAAAATATCACTTTTTCCTAACCTATAATTTATTCATCCTTCCCTGCCTATATATGGCAAGAAAGTTGAACTTTATCTAGAAGCAGACATGCAGGTGCAGGTAAAGCTTGGAGAAAATAATTAAATGATTTAAAGGAATTGAATGATAGCAACAATTCATTGCATATTAAATAAATGACCCAGATAGAACACCTCAGAGTGTCATAAATGTTTTCAAAGACCCACATCATGGGCATGAGCTGGTACCTCTAAATAAGAATTTTAGTTCTAGTCAGGGCTATTTTTGAGAGAAGAGTTGCTCCCAGTCACTGTGCTTTTGTTTACATCCTAGGATAGTCTTGGTATGCATGAACTGGGTTTCTTCAGGTTCTTTTTGAGGATGTGCAGTAGGAGTGCACCTAATTTACTATAACCAAGATTGGTCTTTTAGTCAATGGGAGCAGGCTGGAGTTAAAATGAAATTAAGTAGCTTGCAACTTGGATAGCTTGGATGTCAAGTTCTTGGCATTCATTGTTTAACTCTAGACATATACCTCTATTGGTCCTTCCTTCTTGCTAATTTAGAAATAGCAAATACTGCTAACAAATAATAAATGCATGATTATTGCTGATCAAGCCACATGCAGCATGATGGTGTTGTTTAAAATGCCATGTTTGGTATTATGTAAAAAAACCCAACCACCTGAGTTCCCACTGTAGCAGCGCTCAAAGTAGATGCACAGGAATGATGAGCTTTCACACAAATGAAGGAGTCAGGAAGACGATGTGCTTGATTTGGTCATCCTCTGATGACCTGGTGTGAGCAGTCAGATTCTGAAGTTATGACTTATAGAAACCAGTTTACTGTCTAATTAGACTGTTTCAAAGCATATGAAATCTCTCAAAAATAGTAAGAACCACAAACAGACTCTGCATGATAGTAAATCAAAAGCAAGAGCAGATGGAAAGTGTTGTACAGAGACTTTGTACACAGCCTTCAGGATGTTCCCACCAGCATTTTCTGGCTCTGGTTCCACAACTGCTGATGCTGGATATTGGGCACTGTTTGATCACTGCACAACAGATCTGACTGACATCAGAAACACGCAAACAAACACATTTCTCTTGAAGTAACAAGAGCGAAAATGTATGCATAAAGCCTGCTTTATGCTTTTATTCAGGCTGCACAAGGACATGGAATATCTTATCTGCGTAGTTTACTATTGCAAAGTTAACTCATCAAAAGTTACTGAACAAATTTGAAACAGCAAGTGAGTTTACACGGGATCAGCAATTTGCACTGTGTGGCTGTGGTATCTTTGTTCCAGTGCTATAAGTAATGGATTTATTATACCATGACTCTTTGGAGAATTCAAACTATTCAGAAAAATGTGCTCTCTGCTAAACCAACGGAAATCTCTGATTCACATCTGCTGTAGCAAGTAGTTATGTATTTTATGGTATTATCGCTTTTCCCTCTGCCACCCGTGTTCCTTCACTGTCTGCTCCATTTTCTGCCAAGTGCAGACACCAGTAGCAGACAGCTGAAAAGGAGGTGCTGGAGCTCAGCTTCTGCTGCCCTGAGGCTGCATCCCTCTATGATGCTTGGGGTTGTGGCCAAGAGTCCCTGTGAGAGAGCTGAGGAGAGCTGGGAGCAGACAGACACATGCAAAGAGGAACTGCCCACATCCCACACTGCCACAGTTGTAGGAGGACCACAGGGTGTCAGCCAGAGGGCTGAAAACCAGATATATTCTAGAAAACCACAGGCTTTCTATGGACAATTCCCCCATAGACAAGGACATGGATGAAGATTGCCGAGTAAATCACTGCAAATTATTTGTTCACTTAGATTTATGCCATCTCTGAAGCAGAAGACAGGAGCGTGTATGGGACACTTTTGCTTTCTCTTTACATCAGGGTAGATATCAGGGTAGAGGAAGAGAAACTTGTTGACAAGACTTTATGTTTATTTGGTGAGAAGCAAATTGAAAGCACACTTTAAAAACCCAGGAAAAACAGCAAAAACAAAAATAAGGCAATCCAGCAGTTAGAACTACATTTTTAATCTGGAAGAATAAATCCTGATATGCTCCAGGACTTTCATTGTTTCCACAGCTTGTCTATAAGTACACACACAAAAGAAAGACCTAACACCCTAAATAATGGGCCACCACCGAACAGGTTAGAATAATTGTTCCATCATTCTGAGATTTGCTCAGAATTAGCTGAGTCCCTTAATTCAACATAATCTAGAAGGATGTCATTCCTCTACCTGGTTCACTCAAGGGCTTTCTCTCCACAGCACGGCTGTGTGAGCATCTCTTCAGTCCTGAGATGCACGAGTGGGGCATCCTTTTTAGTTCTGTTTTGCTTTCTTTTGTCATAATGACTCTTGCGGTCAGTTAACAATTGCCATGATTAAAAGAACAGTTTTATTTCCATTGTTACGGCAATCCCACATAAATAATTAATTGTAGGAGGAACTACATGTAAATGACTCCATAAAAGCCATTCCTTAGTATGCCAGCAACTAAGGTGTCTTCTTTATGAAAGAGGCTGCCAGAATGTTGTGGAGTACATTCGAAGAAGTACTTTAATTTACTAGGGAATGCAAGTGCCATTTAAAATGCAGAGAAAACGCTTAACTGAACGTTTATTATTAATTAGAATGGACCTAATGATTAACTATTATAAAGTTATTAAATTGCTCAGAGGCAAGCAGTATTACTTACAAATTCTCAAATGCACTTTCCCCTTGCCCTCCTTTCTGTGACTGAAACTAAATATTTACATCACGCTTGGGGCCTCTTCTTGGCCCAGTCTGTTATTTCTGTCATTGTTATGTTTTTCTCTTGGGGTGGATCAGCTGGTGCTGCAGAAGATAGCTGGTAAATGCAAAATCCAGGTGGTACAGTCAAATATCATACACAAAGAATCGAAGCTAACCCAAGCAATGCAATTAGCTCAAATACATAGCCAGTTCCTGATGATTAAAGTGGTATTTATACCCTCAGCTCTCTGCTTGGCCTCCTTGGACCTAAGAAAAAATTAAAAGAGGAAGGACTGAAGGTGTAACACCATGTAATAAAAATTGGGATAAAAGCGTTTCCTTCACAGGAAGCCCTGAATTTCTGTGTCAACAGAAGTAAGCAAATAGATATTGTGTAATCACTTAATTGTGCAATTTGGCACTTCTGTTTGATGATTTAAAAGAGCTTGTGAGATCAGGTAAATAATTTACCACTTTCCAAGTGGAGGGGCTGTAGATAATAATTTCAAAAATACCTCAATGCTTAAGAAAATCTTAGAAGTGACAGACAATGTTTGTAAACACAAATTGAGTTTTACTTGGGAGCAGCAAAACGTCTCTGAGCATTAACAGAATGAAGTTCAAGTACATCCTTGAAACACGAGTATGGGAATAGGGGAATATGCTGGAAAGAGAGAGGATAATGACCTAGCTACACTGGAAATGAAGATGAACAAAATATAGCATAGGATGGAAAGGCAAATACAACTCCTAAGCACCAAAAATGAGGAACATCTGAAAATCTTATGCTCATTGTTTACAGATGTTGAAGGGGAAAGTGGTAGCCACAACGGGAAATAACTGTTAATATTAAAGTGTGGGCTTAAAATGTTTATTCATTGTACACATCTGCATATCTTACAACTGGAAGCTAAGATATTTTGAGGGGAAGAGGACGGGCAGGCAGTGATCTTTTCTCTGTCCTGGCCAGTGACAGGACCTGAGGGAATGGCCTGAAGTTGTGTCAGGGGTTCTTTAGGTTGGGTATCAGGAAAAGGTTCTTCACCCAGAGGGTGGTTGGGCACGGGAACAGACTGCCCAGGGAAGTGGTCACAGCACAAGGCTGACAGAGTTCAAGGAGTGTTTGGACATCACTCTCAGGCACATGGTGTGATTCTTGGGCCAAGGCGTTCCAGGCCAGAAGTTGGACTTTGGTGATCCTTATGGGGCCCTCTAACTCAGAATATTCTGTGATTCTGTAATTTTGAAGAACCGGAGCATCTCACATTGAAAACTCAAACTTGTCTGCATGTTTAATCTGCAGATCTGGACCTTTCCTAGAGAAATGTTTTTTTCAAGAGCTACTGAAATCACTGGCAAGGGGAAGGAAGACCCAATCCACTCCAGAGGTAATGGAGTCTTTGTGCCGTTAACACTAGTCTGGAGAAGGGTCCCCTGAGACTGGTGTTGGACTAGCTGATGCAACAAGAATCAGCATGCAAGCAGAATACCTAAGATGTATTTGGTTCTCTCCAACCGGATTTTCTTTATGCTACTTAGTGATTTTAATTTGAAGTCAGGCAAGTTTAAAAAAGAGTAAAAATGCATCTAATGCAATATTTCATGACCCTTATTACTTGATGAAGGAAATACTCATAATTGGTACCTCAAAGCCGTTACTTTTTGTGGCTTTCACGTGCTGAAAACCTGCTCCATATTGCAACAGAACTCAAAGTATGTGTTTTCAAGTAAAGCAAAAGCCCAGTTTTCGCCTGTTTCGGAGGGCAGCTCGGGGCTGTTGGCCCGTGCCCCGTGTGCCGCAGCGGGCTGCACTGCGAGGCAGAGGGGCAGGCGGTGGGACACAGCCCCATGGGAGAGGGCTGGCGATGGCTCGGAACCCGCCAGCCCCTCGCTCCCAAACCAGAAAGAGGATGCGGGCCCGGGAAGGGAAGTCGGGCTTTCCGTGCCTCCGCCGCAGTCGGGTTTAGCCGGGCGGCTGTTGCCATCTCATGGTGTAGGAGGGGAATGGAGCAGCGCCTGCGGGGCTGGAAACCAGAGCGCTCCCGGGCAGGCTGAATCCCTGCGGCAGCCCACGGAGATCCCGCCCTGCTTCCTTAAGGAATCTGACCTGGAAGCCACGGAAGGACCTGGGAGACCTTCGTTAGCTTCAAATAATGTATTTTAACGGAGGAAAATCCCCTGAATTTGGTTGTAGCAGTCAGATTGGACAACCTTATATAAGCCCACCACGTATGCCGTGTGCAGTGTCAGGCTCGGGCAAAGACGGCAAGATTGAGGTAGTTTAGGGACTTTCACACTTGGACCTGGTATCCAGCAAACTCTATCAGGTCTCTGGTGAGGACAAAGTCTTTCTAAACTTACACTAATGAGTCTGAAGCTCTATGTGGTTTTTGGTGGGGGATTTTTATTTTCAGCTAAGCTCCTCTTGAAAAAACAAAAGAAAGCAAAACAAAACAAAAGCAACCAAACAAAAAAACCCCCAAACCTCCCACAAAACACAAATGAACAAATAACAAGAGTACAGTAACAAAAGACACCTACAAAATCCAAAAGTCTGACTCTCTTGGTCACCTTCTGGGAAGTGACAGAAACAAAGATCACATTACATAATATTGTTATTCAAAGTTCAGAAGAATCATTAAATAAACCAGAAGCTGAAGAACGTCAGACTCTGATAAGAATACGAAATGAGACCAATTCTCAAGACCAATATGCCAAACAGAAGACAAAGATTTTTTCGCTGATGTTTGACTTACGATTTAGAAACCAAAATCCACTCTTGTTCTCATAGGACAAAACACAGAACTGTATCAAAACTTGTAAGGGGAGAGGTTAGAAAAGCAACATAAACATGCAGACTCAGCAACATATTCACTCCAGATTTATATCTTGATTTCTAGATTTATATTTATTTATAGAATTATATCTAGTATATTTTTTTTCTTACTGTAGCAATTATACTGGGAGTCAGACTGAGAACAGTCTATCAGGTGCGGGAGAGCTGGGAATGACCCAGGAACCCCCAGCCTGTCACTAAACACCCGCCATGTGTGCATGCAGTGAGTACTGCCTGTCTGCGTGGCAGGTACAAACTCTCTGCAGCTTGTTGTGGTGGTAGATGTGGTTGCCATCCAAACAAAAGACCAGTAAATCTCCTGAAGACTCAATAGCTGATGTCTCCCGTCCTCTGGGTCACTGCCAGGAACCTTGGCCAGACCACCTGCACACGTGTGCCTCGGTGCCTGCATGCCGCCCGGATTATATGAACACACACAACTTGGATCTTGTGAGTATGTGGGTGACAGAGTGTGAGTGAGTGAAAACAGTCTTGGTTTAGCTCAGACTCCTCCTTCCCAGTTGCAAAGTCTCATGGTTCAGCTTTCCATATTGCTACTAAAATCCTGCAATATTAATTGCTACAGGAGTATCATAACCCTGAACGGTAAGAAGGGAAGCTTCTTCAATACTTCTCTTCATCTTTAGGTGCTACTTGTGGGTGAGACACCAACTCACTATGAAAGCAGTACAATAAAAAGTATTGTATAAAAATTAACCAAGAACGAGCCCTGAGCCTGGGTGTTATTCCAGAGTGGGGTGAAGCACCACAAACAGGTAACAATCGGATTGCTTTCCAACCAAACGGCTTGCTGGACCTCCAGCTATCAATAAAAGCATCTCTATGCAAACACATATGCAAACACAGGAAAAAGGAATCTGTAATTTAATTGCTGCTTCCAGGAATTCAGTTACTCAGTTTAAGTTTGAAATTCAAGGTAAGTTTCAAGGCAGTTGAAAATTGTAGGTAATGCAAACTTATATGTAAGAACTGCCACATGATTTATAGAGAACCAAAGATGAATATAACAGAAAATGGTAAAGTTTCCAGAAAATTCTTAAATGTCCTGTAGTTTTCCACAGTAATATTGGAATTTGTTGGGATTATGCAAGACTTTGGCAGACTTTAGCATACAGCATTTTCATTGAGTAACTCTAAACTTGGGGTGCCGAGCCCTCCAAGTATTATCCCGAACAATGAGTGCCAAGTCACGCCAGCCAGTGGCTCCAGGAAGCCCTTGCCAGGATAACGCCACTGCACACATCTTGTGGGATCTTTAAAAGTGCAAACACAGGGGAAAACTCTAGGGCTCTGTTATTATATTGCAGTTATCAACAAAGCCATATTCCAAGAAAAATCCTTTATTTTGAATTCCAGGTTTGAGGCCTTCTCTCTCTGAGATTGACAGGTCCAGAGAAAGCTGCGGCTGGTGGGGAAAGACTGTACATCTTCCACCAGCCCATGGGCACAGGAACTGACTTTGGGAGTGCAGTAGTACAGGGCGATGGCAGAGCAGTAGCAGGGAAGAGCATGGCACGGTGTTTGTGCAGCCGCCCTCCTTGGTCTGTGTGCGCCACTGGCAGGGACGCAGGGAGAGAGGCTGCCCAGGAATGGTGACTCTGTGACCGCCCTGGGGTAGACAAAGCCCAGAGATCCCTTTAAAAACCGGATCCTGGAAACCTACTAGGATGTCCACTGTTCATTTCAAAAGCCAGTACATCCAGACAGGTAAGAATCTGTACTTTCATCTGTTTCCTCTTGTCTATAAATCTTTAAGGGAATGCTGCATCTGCAAACCCACAAAACAGTGCTATACATACCAATATGTAAAGTGTAAACTCTCTGCATGGTTTTTTTCAGGCTTTTTGCAAATCGTGCATCTCGTGAAACCACCTCAGCTTGCTTGAGATCAGAGACTTGCTGTGACAAATACCACGTCCTCTGAGTGACCTGGGATGTTTGTTTTGGTTGGCTAGATGACAACACATGGGAGACAGTGAATACTAACCACATTGTATGATTTGGTCCAACTATACGGTTCTCTTTTCTTTCTCTTCAGGAGAAGCAGAAAAAGTTTTTAGAACTTTCACTTTATGGCAAAGACCTGCTGAGTTCAAACTGAAAAGGCAACATAAATTCAGTGAGCTGTCTCTTTTATCCAGACTTGTAATAGTGTAGAGGGAAGAAAATATGTAAAGAACAATTTTTGAAAAAAATTGTCTTTTAACCCATTAAAAAATGTTTTTTATTAAATGTCATTGCATTGGGATTTTTGGAGGGTTTTTTTGTGGTTCCTTCCTGTCTTGAATTACACCTTTGATAATAACCCCTGGTGGGTATAGCTCTTTCTCCTGCAATAACCTAAGATGGAATTTAGTCTAAAATGACATCCATGGATATTATATCCCCATTTCTATTATTTCATAATTTATTCTTACCTAATCTGAAAGGTATCAAAAACTAAACTTGCTGAAGTCCATTCAGTTGTGCCCAATATTCTTTTGTACTTTAAACATCATTCCACTTGCATAAAAAGCAAGCATACTGTGTCTGTCTCTCAGCTTTATCTGTTTGTCTGGGTCACTTCTATATGTTGACACATTTACTAAATCTTTCTTGTGAAAATTTCTTGCTCTAGTTAATATGATCTGCCTGTAGGATTATTTTTATATTACAAAAAAAGTCCAAACATGCTAGGTATTTTTCAAAATGAGTCACAGTGATGATTTCTGTCCCCAAAGCCTACAAGTTTTGGAAAGTTAACTTAATGTCCAAAATGCAAGGCATGCTTGGCAAACAGGACATACCCATTGCATCAGGGGATCTCCTTGCATTTGCAACTTCAGGACCATCTTACCCACTCCTGTCAGCCGATTAATCGAGATATTCATCAGAAGTTCAAACCCTCATCGAATATGTTTTAAGCTGAATGCATGAAGTGGAGGGCGTGGGGTGAAGACAGCGAAGTTCAGACAGAAGCTTTGTAGGATCAAACAGAGACCATTTGCTGATCTGGTAGCTCTGTGACCTTCTGGGCTACATCAAACCATGTTCTCCACAGGATAATACTGTAGCAGCTTTCCTTAAAACATGGCTTAAAACTGCTTCTTTTGTTCTGAATGACGTGAGAAAGCAGAGGGAGAGTGGGGAGACAACACAGCCTGAGGCAGAACTACTTTTTCTGCCCAGAGTGTAGTGAATGCTCCCTGCTTTCAGGTTGGTGAAAAAGGGATAAAATTTGATAAATCAGAATTGTTCTCCCGACAGACTCTTTTTGATTTTGACAGAAAGATGGCAAGATGCATTATAAATAAATTTCAAAACACTGTTCCTATTCCCCTACCCTCCCAGAGAATGACTGGAACAACATATTACCCCAGTGATTTGCAGGTTCATAACTGTAATAATTTTTCATCCATGCTAATAAATAGACTGCCTGTATTCAAGTTAGCAAAGTACATGCAGTAATAATTTTGATTTAATGATGTTATTTATTAGGAGCATGAACCTTAACTACAAAGCTTTTTAAATTTTTCCTTGCAGAGGATGCATCTACCCCAGGAAAGAAATAAATTGACTTTTAGCTGTTTAGGAAAAAATCACAGAATAAACTTGGCCTTAGAAAAGCTTATAATACTGTATTAAATTAATTAAAATAGATTATAGGGAAATTGTCATATTGGGGGTGAGTACATGAGTGAAATCCTTCTTTTAAATAGCAATTACCCATTGTTCACTCTTAAAAATACAGAAACATTCCACCATCTACCCAGGTCCAGTTTTCTTCAAAAGTTATTGTTTTGGATAAGGACTGGTGTATTACAATCTGACAGGTGTCACAAACTCTTCTGAAGGACTAAATTAAAATTCAGAGGCTCTTGACAATTGAGGAAATAGTCTAAAGTCTGAAGGCAACAGTTAGTACAGGTAGATGCACATGAGGCTTGTGGTGGATTCTGGATTAAATGTGAGGCAGCAACGTGAGGTTATTGCAAACGGAGAAAAGTTACATGCAACAAATGGGACATGATTTTTGTAGGCTCCTCACTGCTGATCATATCTCAGCTGTTGCTTTTGGCACTCCAATGGAAAGAGGTGGAAATAACTGGGTAGGGACCCCAAGCAGAACAGCACTATAGAGGAGGTTAAATGTGCATCTAAATGAGATGGAAAAGTTGAAGGTTCTTGACCACGTATCTTCTAAAAGAGGAAATTGAAAGGTCACAAATTGACAACTTTTCAGTGAGAGTTAGAACTTACTCAGCTATTTCTCCTGACCACAGTGGGGGAAAAAGAAGAAATCTTAATGTGCTTCAAAAGCCATTCAAATTAATCATTAGAAAAGGCTTCTCTCTCTAAAAAAATACTGCAGCGTATGGGAGGGCACGGATCTTCCCATTTTAAAATGCTCTCAATACATATTTAACTATCACTGACACATCTCTGCCCTTGTAAGATTGAATTCATCCTTCCGCAGAAGTATAGACCAGATGACCTCTAGAGGCCCCTTCCAGTTCTTCGTCTCTGTGAAGCTATAGGGGGCTCTGAGCTAGCAGGCAATGGAAACTGCAAAAGCTACTGAGTAACAGCTCACTTGGTTGAGATTTTTTTTCATCCCTGTCACTGGCACACATCCATGTTTTGAATTTACTTGATGCTGAATTGCATCCAAATAAGTGTCTACACATGGTTACAAATATGTTCTGCAAGCCAAAATAATTGTTTCTTTTAATATGAATCATCTTGAAGAGCATTTTATTATTATAAATGAGAAAGTTTCTAAAAATATATTATGCCCTATTTGGCATGGTATTATAAAAATATCATTGTATTAGATTTGAAAATGTCCCCTCCATGCCAAGTCTTCCCCAAGTTGGCTGGTGTATCTCAGGGCAGGATTTGGCCTACTGTAATTAAATCCAAATGTTGCATCAGAGTTTAACTAGTACAAAACCTTGCTTTCTGGTGTAAAGACAGTGGACATTTTTATTGTCATTTTTTTTCAGTGTCTTTGGACTGCAACTGTTGTTCCATAGGTTTTAATTACATGATGAACCCAATTCAAAAGAAATGTGTCTGCCCGGTATGGAAGAATAATCATGGATTAGAAAGGTAGACTTTGTTGCTAGAGTGAGCTTTCCCTCCCTAATTCCTGCTCTCCACATTTACAAAGAACAGACTTGATGCTAGCTGATAGAAAAATACATCTGAAGTGTGTTGATAGTGCCCAATACAAATTCTGAATGCACCAGTACTTATGCATGTCTTTGTTACCCTAAAGGGAACTGCTGCCCTGAAAGTAGTCCACTGCCAGTGGAACACAGGGCTGGATTCTCCATCTGCTACTTCATTTTGTGAGTCTTACAGATTGAAAACAGAATTTTCTTTGGGAAGGTGATCCCTTGCTGTTGTAAACTTTACTGATGTAACACCCACAGAAGGTTGGCATGGGATATCAGTTCATCTTAGCCAGAAAGAGATTTTTTTTTTTAAATTAGCATTACAGGAAAATAAATAGGTGGAGTAAGAAAACAAGGAGAGGGAAGAGATAAAAATAGGCAGAGATAGGTAGGTGTGATAGGTAATGAAGAGAAAATTTGAAGGGTGAAACTCCACCGTGTTCCATTTCCCACTTTCAACTAATTTGAAGTCACCCAAATCTCTGCCATTTTAACTTATAATATAATAAAGTAATTTAGAATAAGGGATGTCTTTCCCCTTGAATGTCTTTGTGCATGAAAAGGAGCTTCTTCTCAATTAGGATTTAATAGGGCATACTTGCACTGAGTACAAAGAGAAGGGCAGGCCCCTTTCATTGTATTGTATTTTCTTGTTCCATCAGTAGGGTTGAATCTGATGAGTGAATGAGGAAATGATCCCTGGGGACCATAGGACTTCTCATCAGAAATTATATCAGAACATCTGCTTGGCATAGTTTGCCCATGGGCTGTGTTAATGACCTTATTGGGGAGTTTTCCACAACCCTGTGGAGAATAAGAATAGGCTTGGTGCTGGTTGCCTAAAAGTATACACCCAGCAATGCCATGGTTTGGGCTTGGCTCAAAAGAATAAGTTTTGATGGGGCTTACTTTTGAGAACTGCATGTTTATGTTTGGAAAAGTATATCTGGAGGCATTATCCAAGTACTTTTTTTCATGGGGAACAGCTGTTGGAAGCACTCTGGTCCAGGACATAGCTCTGTTTTCTTGGCTTACAAAACCACTTTCCTGAGTACCCAGCATGGGTGGCAAATCAGGTAGAAGACTGTGGGATAAAAGCTGTAAAAATTTTAACATATAGCCCATTGTGAGCTAGAATTTCATAAAGGAATATTATAGGAATTATTCTTTAAGTTCAAAATAAGATTCTGCTTTCAAAATAGATGTCATTTTAGCACTCAAGTGAGAAGCAAAATCATTGTGAATATACTGTAACTGTGAAGACAATCAAAGGCACACGCTAAATGATAGAGACTAATTACAAAATTTGCTACACTACATGCCACTTTTCAAAACTGTTCTATAACTTCATCATAATTTGATTTCATAGCCTGGGAAAAAAGGCTTTACAAGTTAATTAGTATGCCATTCACCTTGTATACTGCCTAAAATGTTAGCTTGGTCATATCTGGAATAGAATAGAATAGAATAGAATAGAATAGAATAGAATAGAATAGAATAGAATAGAATAGAATATTTCTGTTGGCAGGAACACACAACCTTTACAAGTACAACTGCAAAATATGAGCAAATCCAAAGGCAGCTATTCAAAATGTTTGTCTTTCCATGGATCACCTCTATGTTTCAGCCCAGACCATAAAACTTAATTAAAATTTTGCCTATTTTCATCATTTTTAAATGAAAAATATTTAAATAGACATAGCAGAACTAAGATAGCTGAACTGGGATATTATTAGATATACCCCCTCATAACAGAGAGAAGTAAAAAATTTAAATTATATTTTATGTTCCTGTTTCTATTTGTATTGCTTATGAAAAGGTCAAGTCTTCAGTCAAAAAAAATTCTTCCAAAAGAACTGATGGGCAAAACTTGACAGCTAAAAAAACAGTTGTGTGGGAAAGAAATGAGCCACTCACGCTAACAGACTATTAAATCCTTAAAGATAAGCAGAGACTGATATCAGAAACTGATAAGAGAATCTGACAAATATAGCAACACTCAAGCAATTCAAAAGAATTCCTGAATTCCCTGGATATACGTAAAAGGATATGCTAGGCAATGTAGGGTGTCTATAACCCATACATTGAATTAGGAGTGCTAGAAGATTGAAGGGGAGGGGAAGTGGAGCAGGATGAGAAGGTTCAGCAGATTATATTAAGACTTGGAAAGATGCCTCTTCTAAGCCATATTAAATACAGAAAAGGTCAACATTTTTGGCATTCAGGCCAAATCTAAATGGGAAGGGTTCAGCATTGCACAACCCCTGTAATATGCTGTCAGCTCTTTAGCAGCTAGAAAAGATGTTATCAGTAGAGGCAAGAATGCAGAGGAATGTTCTTGGAGGCTTAAGGCAGATAAAAGAAAGGAATAAGATATCACTTTGTATTTTTCTTTCCTGAGGTCAAAAAGATCTATCAAATACATAAATTTTATCAAATAGGTGCCTAAACAGAAACTTTTATTCTGAAGGGAATGAAAAACAAAAGATATCCCTTGAAATAGCTTGTCAGTCCATCAAAGCTATTTCTCTTTTGACCTTTCAGTCAGGATGCCAGTGACGTGCAGCATCAGTAAGTATAAATACAAGACTGGCCATGTGATATTCAGATATGATCGCCTAGTCATAGTAAATGGACAAGTGGAAAGAAGGCACAGAAGAACATAAGACATAAGAATTAACCAAGCCCCACAGATTTATCCTTCTGTGTATCCTTAAATGAAAATCATGTATTTAAATGGCACCCTTTTGCAAGCCTGGAGATATAACGGAAAGGTAATGCTGTTGGCCCATACCCTTTAGCAGGGCATGTAAAAGTGTCTCAGTTCAAAATAACCAGCCAAGGCTCATTGAAAGAAGCAGCAATCATTAGATCTGCTCTACTAAGACAATAAATATTCTAATTAGAGAAAAAAAAAAGGCATTTTTATATTTTCTAGTTAGCATAAAAGTGGCCCAGAATCTGGAATTATATTTCAGCCACTGCCCTTAATGAACTGCATGGTAGGTTACAACAGCTAAACCTTTGCTTCTACTTTATTGCCTCAGTCACAAGGTTTTAAGCTCTATTTATACAAGTGGTTTGAGTTATAAAACACACATTATTACTTAAAAGTAATTGAAAATAGCCTCCCAGACAAACAGAGATCTGGCCACCTGAACTGTAAGTTTGCCTAGGAAAACTATAATTTGATAGGTGTGCGACAAATGGTAGATATCCGGCACTAATTCTTCTGCATGTCATTCGATACAAAGATGTAAGGAAAACAGTAGCAGAAGCATACACAGTTATTTCGAGTTTAAGTCACTAGGAAAATTATTGGGAAATTGCAAATGTCTCCCATTAACTTTTTAACTTTATTAGTATGTTTTCAATTTAGCTGACAAGCTCCTCCTTCGCAGGTCCTCCAGGAATGTGTAGAAAAATAAGGTACTTGATAAAATGTTTCCATGCAGAATTTGGTTTCAGCTATGCAGTAAAATGTACACACTTAGGCTTTTTCCTCTTTAGGCTGGTGGAAACTGGAAAAGTTAGAGAAAAGGTGCTTTGCTCTCCTCAAGACAGGCTTTTTTAGTAATGCACGTTACATGCCTAAAGAGAAGTATAGAAGCTAAAAGTTACGAGAAGAAAGATAAACATTCATATTAAAAGGGGTAAAGAAATTTCGGCATCTTCTACTGACAAAAGACTCAGGACTTAATCCTGCTGTGGTTGAAGTCAAAGTAAATTATTTAAATCAAATCGGACCTCCTTCTAACACTGCAATAGGGCAAATACATCTGGAGTAACTCGAAGAAATCCTATCCCAAAAAGAATTTTCTGTGGCTAAAGAGTATCATGGCCAATTTAAAGTTGTATTCTGTTTCTGGTAAGCCTGGGTAAAACTTTCAAAATCAAATGAGTGTCCTTGAAACCTCGCTCCTTGAAAAGACTTAGGCACTTCAGAAACTTTTACTCCATGCCTCCTTCCAAACCACTTTTGTGTGTTTGCCTCCAACATATGCCCTTTAAATTGATGCCATGAGTGCACTCTGTACTGGAATGCAATCCACAGTATAAATAGATGCTCTGCTTAATTACAAAAGGAACATTGTTTTCTTCCAGAGTTCTTGCATCATCAGTATAAAAATCTTGTTTCATTATATTTCAAATTCTGAACTTTAACTGTTCATTTAAATACTTCCAGATATGTATTCTAGCAGAAGTTGTATGAATTTAAGATAAACATCAAAAAAGTGTATTTGCGTTTTCTTTGCTGCAGGAAGTGGCTTTCAGTAAAAACTGAGAAAATAGATCTAAATCCCCATAATCAGTACAGTTGCATGTCATGCTGGCAATTGTTTTAAGTGGAACTTCCCTTCAACTCCAAAGAAAAAGCCTGTTTTCAAATTTTTGTCACTGAATAGTTTTCAAATGTTTGTCACAATATTGCTCTAGCCCAGAGAATATTGCAGACCATAAGGATTGCAAGCTGTGCTATAGAAGGCGACCAGCTAAACTTTAGAGCAGCTTGGAAGGGAAATGCAATTGTTGCTACCTTACAGGTGGCTGAACAGCCAGAGCACAAGCTGTATCCCTTTATGCTGTCCATTAGATCATATTGAACACCACAGAGTTGACTTATTTCCTTAACTCATTCTCTGGGTAACAGAATTGTGTGTGTGTGTGTGTGTGTGTGTGCACAGAGCCCACGAGTCCCTAAAACCTAATTAAGATGCTTTCACTGATTCAAAGCAAACATTTTAGGTTTTGACCATTCTAAGGATTTCCCAGTCTACAGGATGACTGAAACCTGAGCAGGGTTTGGCTAAGCAAGTACGGTTGGCACTAACACCAGCTTTATTCTACCCTGTGGAAGCAGATTAACACGGTATCCTCATACCAGTAATATCAAGTGGATCTGGGGGTGACGATCTGTTGCGCGGAGCATTTCCTGGGTTGAAGCATCTGTCCTGTTCAGAAGTGTTCAGGCGTGGCTCCAACTGGCTTAACTGAAGATGTTGCCTGAGTCAGGGCTGCTGGAGTGTCCTTGCTCGTGGGACTGTAGCCACCAGCCCTCGCCAGCCTGTGCCCACAGTAGGCCTGTGGTATTCAGGACCACCAAGGGGGGTTTGGCAACAATGGCACTGTTGCAATGCGTGCCACATGCTGCTTTTAATTAGTCACAGGCAGACTTCTTCAAACTGAACAGGGTGAAATTTTCCCTCTTGGAAAAAATGCTGAAAAGCTTAATGTTTCAAAAACTCTTTGGAGCCTCACTGAACTTTGGCAGATCAGACGTTTAAAAGGTGTGGTTTTCCTTCAGCATTGCAACGTCTGAGACAAGGAGGCACTGAAGTTTGATTTCCAGACTAATTATTTCCCAATAAGGATCTGAATGTGTTATTTGAACAAACTTTTTTAGGTTTTAAAAGTTTTTCCACCCATCCCTCAGCAGCTCTACTCTTCAAAGCTCCATGGTTATTTAATACAGTAGCATTCTGAAATCATGCTGGCAAAGCAGGGCAGTATGGATTAGTCACCACATGGTGATCAAAACCATACTGAGCATGAAGGAACACACACCAGAACTACATTTTCTACTTGGGGTATTCTGTTTCTGAAATCCAACTGTATCATGGCATTCAGTCTCCTATCATCAGCACCGAAACTTTCAAAAGACTGAGAAATGGTCTCGACAGCTCGGAACAGCACAGTTGGGCTCACACCATGCTACGCAGCCAACACCTGAGGACAAGGGCAGGCAGGGTGAAGTCCTTCAGCAAGTTCTAGGTCTTTTTCACTGCTGAAAAGAGACCACAATTTGGATCCTCTGGAGATTAGGACTCTTCAGGTATTGTATCTGAGATATCAATATGCATTCTCTTTGTAGTCAATAAAGATTTACTTTACATTACTGCTCCATGGCGGTATTAACCATGCTCTCAGAGTGCCTCTTCTGTATTGTCTGTAAAGTCTGTGATTAGTTCACATGCTGACAAGAAGAGCATTTTCTTTTAAAAATGTGGTATTTCTAAAAGAAAATGTTTTGGTTTTTTTTTTTTTTTTGTTTTAGAACAGAATAGAATTGAATTGAATTGAAAAAGAAATAGTAAGCAGTTGTGTGAAGTTCTGAGTGAGGAAAATGTCCTTTCTGAGTAATCTATAGAGAATGCCCCATTATGGAGGCTGGGGTGACTAGCTCAGATATTGACACCTCTAGTGAAGACACTGTATTTAGCTAGAATACTCTGTTCCAGTTTGGCCACTTTTCTTCATCAACCACCATCCTCACAGCTCCTCCTTCTGTATTTTTTCCCCAGCTCAAAACTCCACCTCCTGCTTAGGAAGCACAGATTACATATGCATGTTATACCCCTCCTATTGTTAAAACTTCTTCCTTTCCTCCTCTGTCAGACTTATATCCCTGGTAATCTCTGAGTCTCGCAGCAGCTCTCCAAGACTTCATTTTTTGTCAGTATCTTTTGTCACTCCCATGAAGTGCCATTTCAGATAACACTTTGGACTAGTTTGGGCTGTCATTACTAAGCATTTTCAGCTATTCAAAATCTTACTCACTGGGAACAAGTCACTTCTATCTATTTTTTTGTTATTAATTCTCAGAGTATTGAACCACAGTTGTACTCAAACTGATGTTTTTTGCAAGGTTGCCACCAATAACTGCATTGTGTAAGTTTTGGTGCCTATGAAAGGCTATTCAGACAGGAAAAAAACTAATTCCTGAGAGGCAGCTTTGTAGCTCCCTGTGGTGCCTGGAGCTAGAAGGGAGGTATTTGAGCATTTGAATCCTCCTAGGTTAAATGTTCTCTGCATACATATACAATAGGACACTGGTCCTGACGACAGGAAAGAAAGAGCTCTGATAGAGAAAATAAAAGTAAAATAAAAGAAGTCTCATTCTTTTTGCTAATAGACAAGTACTCATTTTCATTCCTGGTTCATCTCAGTTCAGGGAACAGACACAACCTGGTAGGAATGGGGAATAGAAAGGGCCCTTTGGATACCACTGTCTATGTCAGGATGAGTCATAGAGATGGAGGGAAACATCAGCAGAGTGTGACAGGGCATCCTGGGCCTCAGATCAAGGCAGTTACAGGATGCATTTTTGTTTAAAAAAAGGTACTGCTTCTAGTGGGCTGAAGATAACTGATTCCTCCCCCAAAACCAGAAATAGGTCAGTGACCAGAGCTAGTACAGCTTTTCTGGCTGTAAGGTACCTCTCAAAATGGAGAAATAAGGAATAATGCTGCTTATATTTGTGCCATTGTGTCAAATGACTTTTCATACCCCCCTTATATGATGCATTACAAAAAGTTGCTGTGTAGGTTTTCACAAGTGATACACTATAGAGGAAGTTACAATGACTACAATAAAACCAGGAAAGATTTCTATGGACAAAGGTGAAGTAGCCATAAACAATAAATAAAGAGAAAATAAAATCATGCTTACAATGAGAACTGGAAATTGGAAATAAGAGTTTGGGACATGTTCATTTAGAATATCAAGCCAAAATATTTCAGACATTTTAGAAAGCCTAGATAATACAATTACACTTACTTATTTGTCTTATTAGCATTTTAAAACTCTGGTGTGTGCAGGAAGTGACAAAATACACACAAAAGATACCACAAAATACACACAAAAAATACCACAAAAGAGCTTATGTCCTAATTTTTCCTGACTGTGATCACAGAAGTACCAGAAATATCATGGGACCTTTTTCTTACATATGCAAGTAAAAAAAAGGAAAAGGTGAAAAAAAAAGCAGCTCAACTTCTGCAACTAGTGCTGAGTTAATACCTGTGATCTGAGGTTTCTTAGAGTTGAGTAGACAATTTCCTGATATTATTAATAATGCAAATCAGGATGAGAGATGGCAGATCTAACAGTAAAATGCCATGAACTGTAAAACAGAAAGTCTGGGTTACTCTTATTTTCCATCATTGTCTCCCTCTGTGACCTGGTGAAAGGGCACGTTCTCTCTTCAGTTGGCTTTACTCTCATGAAACAGGGACAATAACATTTGCCCATTCGACATATTGAGAAGCATTGTGTGTAATGAGCATTCATCAAATATGAGGATGCTTATATGAGGATACAATATTTTGATGAGTAAAAAATAATTCATCTTCTTGTATCAACCCTTGTTCATGTTATTATTTGGTTTGATGGCATTTTTAAAATAAGAAATACTTTTTTTCAAGTTAGACAGTTTCAGGCATCCTATATGTTTACTGCCTCTGTAGTCACTTATCCCTGAATTTAATTATTGATGTTGTCTAAAACACAAAACTTTAACAATGTCTGATAAAAAGTAAGAAACAAGAACTGGTTTTAATCTACATTATCTAAATCTAGATACCTTTTATACAAGAATCTCTTAGCTAGCATTGCTCAGTGTATGAAATGTATGTTCAGAGAACCCGGAGTCCCAGAGCCAAAATACCCACGGTGTGAGATGCAGCAGCCTCAGCTCATTACTCAGACAAGCAACCACAAGGTGGAGATGTTACAAGCTCTTACTAGCAAATATGAAGCATAGTGCCTAATGCTGATTTTTCTAGCTTTGTCTAGGGAAATAGGATCATATTTTAAATTAAAATTGTCTCCAGTTAACAATTATAGTGCAATAAAAGTAAAGGAAGTCTGTAATAGCAAAATAATTAAAAGGAAGGCCGTTTGTATCTTGACCTTGAAATTAGTTCCTTATATTTTATAAAATTTAATGACACTAACTTGATTATTTCTTTCCATAAAGGAACATGGTTTATGTTCATGAAATAAATTGTATATTTGATAATTATATAGCTAGACTGTAAGTCAGCTTTGCACAGTCATCCAAATATCCCTTAAGGCCTTTGCACAGCCATGCAAAACTCTTTAACTGTGAGAGGAAGAGTAGCAAAAAGAAAGAGCACAAGCTGGAATGTGTTGTATTTTAGCTCTGATGTACACATCTCTATGAGGGAATGCCACCTAATCTTGCCAAATCCTCGCCACAGGAACTGTAGGTAAGAATTGCATTAAATACAGGAAACTTTCAAAAGAAGTAAAGGGCAAGTTTCACAATTGATGACATTTTCAAAGACAAGGAAGAAAAAGAAATAATCCTGGGGTTTTTATAGTCTGTACCCAGCAATCAGAACACTATGTAGGCAAGGAAAATGTGCATTCAGCTCCTTTCCTGAAATCTTAAAAGTAGAAATTTGACTGCAACATCCTGACCATCTGACCACTTCAGAAATATCCTTACAAAATGGAATCTACAGATTTCAAATCCTGCTTTTAATAAAAGAGGAAGCTTCCCTAATTATTCTATCGGAATAGGTGTAACCTTCTCCCGACCTACATGATTTTAAATTGCTTTTGTGCATCTATATCCCAACTTCTATATGATTCATAGGAACGTTTTCAAAACCACTGGTCTTTCATTGCCCGCATTTTTGGCAGGACAAACATCAGAAGAGGTTTGTAAGATTGCTCTAGAATACTAGAGCTTCTAGAAATCACCAATTTCTTTCAATTTTTTCTCCATTTGCTAAATGCCTGCTTTTTGCATAGGCTATAAAGATATGTCCTGCAAGACTTTCCAATATGCAACATACTACTGTTGCCAGCAATCCCAAGGTTTGTGAATGCAATGAATGCTTTCTATAGGAGTGGAACTTAATCTGACTTGGAAAAAGTATAACGTATCATCCTGAATGATTTTTACATCACTGTCTTGAGACAATTAAGTCATTCAAGGTATTTTGAGACATGAAAAACATCTTTGGGGAGTAGTACTGGTGTTATCTACATCTGTTAAATTTATAACTTCAAAATCATTTAAACTTAGACATAAGTCATCTGTTCTTTTCCCGGAGATACAATCTGACACAGAAGAAACTAAAAAGTTCAAGAATCGTAACAGCTTTATGTCTCCATAAAATATGTTACAATGCTATATAACTGTTGGCTAAAAGTTGTGTATAAGTTACATATTCATTGCTAAGAGCTGTAAATTTATGTATAGCTATAACTTCTGGAACCAACTTCTATCAAGCTCATCCTTCAAACCAGCAAAAATTACCCCTGTAGAGTTCTCACATTACAGAAATATTGTAGCTATGTTATGGGAAGTAAAAAATGGGAATGAAAAGAAATTTGCTCCTGTGTTTCACACATACTATTTGTGTACCTCCATGTTCTTCCTCTGTAGCAATTATGTTACACAGAATTAGGAAAATGTGGATGTGTGGTTTATATCTTATGTATATAATTATCTCTATAAAAAGTTATTTCCCTGATTCGTTTTTCAAAACATCTCTATCATCCTTAGGATGTAAGAATCTTTATATTGCAAGCATGTTGTACAGAGTACTGTTACCCTCACAGCAGTAGAATATTACCATTGCTAGTATTATAGCTTAGAAATCCCCCAGACTCACGGATGTGCAATTTAAAATGCTAGATTCTTACTAGCCCTTATGATCTTGCATTGGTTTGACTTTAAAAACTGGATGATGAAGATAGAAGAACTGCATAATACCAAAACCAGTCTGTAAAATGTTAACTTCAGGTGAAACGCCCTCTGTTGCAAAAGCCAGAAGAGGACTGCTGCAGCTGGCACTCCACACAAATTCTCTATCAAGCCCCAGAATGCAGTACTCAAGGCTCATCCGGACCAGTAAGGGATGGAAATAAGAAGAGCCTTACTGTAGGAGGAAGAAGTATATTTGCTTTATTTGCTTAATTGTTTTTCAGTTGGTCTCCATATCCAGAGCATTTGCAAAAACAAAAAGACCCTGGTAGTGTCAATTTTTTCTTATTGTCAGTACATAAACCCACAATTACACATTCATTATGCGTCACTACACACTTCTGCATGAATAAATGTAGATAGATATTGTTCTCTGAAAACGGAAAAATGCACCCACAGCTATTTCCAGCCCAGTTAAGGAGGCCCACTTGAATAAATGCCTATGTGTGTTTAGAACAGCAAAGACCCTTACAAGGCAGCAAATCCTTAAAGTCAACAAAAGTGTGAGCTGGTAGCTACTGTAATTGAGAGCAGTGAGTCATGTTAACAGAGAAATGGTGAAATGTGGCCTGCTTTATTATTATTATGAGGGGCTAGAGCTAGATTCAACTGAAGAATATAGGACTCATGGGAAGCCTCATAAACACTGACATAATCAAGTATTGGTTTTAATACAAATTCATAAATTTTTAGAGGTGTCGAGTTGTCAGGCAGATAATATATGACCAAAATCTGGATAAAGTACATGGAAAAAACACATTCCAGAAGGACTGCAAATATAACATGATACAGTGCAATGCCACTGAGGACTGCAGCTTTGTTGGGACCACAGCTTGTGATCTAAGGGGTGCACAAAGTGTTCTAGGCACTGCCTTTGAGGGGCTGGCCTGCCTCCTGAAAGCCTTCTGTCTTCAGAGAAGTTTCCTTGAAAGGGTTAACAACAGCTAGCAGAGAAACATGAGCCATAAACACACTGAGTGTATTTTTCACAAAATTTCTTCTTTTCCCTACAAAGAAATAAGAATAGGGATTATAAGTTTGGAAGATTTGCCAAAGGAAGAGAAGGGGCCTTGCTCCAATAAGTCGGAAAGCTGGACTTGGTCCAGAGAAGTAGTGTTTTGTGTGCAGCTATTAGCTGTGCTTCCCCAGTCACCGGCAGAGTATCACACAGTGTGCATGAAACACCTCTTGTAAAAGATGCCAGCAGAAGGAGCACAGATCACCTACCTCTCAGCTTTAGGAGCAGGCTCTCTAGCTCCACATGCAACACGAGTGGGTTGGAGGAAAACTGAAATAGTAGCAGCTCACGCTGGGCAACAACTGGAGGGGAAAAGGCCTGAATGAGCCCTGCAGCAGCCACTTTTACCATTGTAAATTACCTAAAGGAAGCATCTAAGGGCACAGATGGCTGCAGCTTCTTCCTGACTCTCACATAGAAGAACGCAAGGCAGGGGCCCCTTTCCTTCTCTGCTCCATTGCTGCTCTGCTTCCCTTGTAACCCCTCCTCGATACTGCAGTTTGTTGGCCCTGGGCCACTCACTGCTTCCCTAAGGCAACTACAACTGCAGTTGCAGGATGGAGGGTGTCTAGCCAATTGTGAAATACTATATTCTGACTTAATGCAACCTCTCCATGTAAAATAAAAATGCATGCAACCAGCAAGCAGAATGGCTAATAAAATGAAAAGAAGGGGAGGGAGTGTAACGAAAGAGAAATTCTAGCCTTGTTGAGATCAATGGCAGAATTCCCACTCTTTTCAGCGAGCCAAAATTTCACCCTAGGTATTCATAACCCTTTTTAGCTACATTTTAGATAGCTAGTTTGGCAAATTCTACAGCACTTCATGCCATGTGTATAACTTCAGGACTTATATTCAATTGATGATGTTTGGAGCCCTTTTACTTTGGTCACAGGTCAATTCCAGCCTAAAAATTATTAGTGCATGCGACAAATTAGAGTTTTTCCTAAAAAGTACTGTCTTTGCTTGGAAGAGGTAACACAGGTTTTAGGATGGTTCCAAGCATTTTAAGATGTTGGTACCCTGGAGTTATCATGAATTTTACATGACCAAGGGCTTCTGTCTTGTAGTGGGCTGCCCTTTGCCTGTCCCAGAGCAACCACTGGTTGTCCCCAGGTAGTGTGTCCCTGACACACCAGGACCCTGTTTGGTACACGGCAGCCTCCACTCCAGTCTTCAGCCTTTGTTGCCTCTCCTTCTGAAGGCACTGTAAAGACCCACCTAAACCCAGAAGTGATGCTGCAACTTCCCTCTGACAAAGATTTTTTATTTTGATCAACATCAAAGATAGAGCTGCCACAGTGACCTGTCCATACACAAATCTTGTCCTGCACCGTGGCTGTTCAGTGCATGCGCTGTTTCGAGCTCTGCTGCTGCTCAAGGACATCAATAGATGTGTTTCAGGACAGAACAGAGACAGAGAGACAGGGATCTCTGGAAGTTATCTGGATCTATACAAATCTCACAGTATATTAGGTCAGAGGGAACCCAACTTTTATAGAAAATAATGCTTCCCAGTCTTAGGAAGTTTGGTTGGAAACAGCATCAAGGAGAAAAACTGAGTTAAGTTACCTGATCCATTTTGCAATATATCACGTGCCATGGTGCTTGTCTTCAGTACAAAATTGCCCTTCATCTCAGACTGGGAATGGTTAGCAGCCCTTGTTAAAACTGAGCAGGAGCAAATAATTCATACATAAGTTTGTGTTCTTTTAATAACTGAGTTTGTTTGATGAATTTGTCTACTTTGGACAGTGCTTTGATCATTTTTCACTTCAGACTCTGAAACAACCTTATATATTATACTCTTAAGGAGAGACAACCTTATAATTTATACCAGTTAAATATATATTACAGTACCTTATAGCTAACATAAGCCTTTTGTTTTCCCTCAGAACACTACAGCAAACCATATTATGAATCAATAAAATCTGCTGCCTTTTCCCCTTGTTCTACTACATACACTTGGGGCCTGGGGCAGTGCCAAAAAAAATCAACACATACCAATGGAGGTCATAAAGAAAAAAAATTTGACATCTTCTCCTGCCACTCATTTTAACATAGTTAGTCTGGCTGGACACATAATTTACTTTTTCAGATAATGTGCTAGTTGATTACTATTGCTGACCTCTTAGCAGATATTTTGGTCACATTTCCCAGTTCACTGAGCCAATACTTCTATTGTATGAATACTTGTTGGGCTATAAAATATTTGTAATAAAAAAGGGCATTTTTTTCCTTTCTTAATTTGTCTGGAAGTGAGAATTAGACACTCTGAAGCTCATTCTTCAGGGAAAATGGGGAGGAAAAAAGATAGCAATAAGTAAAATGTTTTAACCCTGCAGGGATTTCTTACTGAAACTCCATAAGAAATAGCATCATTTAATTTAGCATTAAAGGAAAATCACTCACACAAAACATATGTTCCTTGTCTAAACCACAGCATTTATTAAACGTTGCCAACAATAGTTCAGAGTGCATGTGCTTACTTTTATGGCACACCACTTCTTCACACAAGGCCATGGTTTTGAAAGCAGACTGTCAACACAAAAAGAATATTCACTTCTGAGGTTCATTTTCTAGACTGCTCATACTGTGACTACTCAGAAATTAACCGACTCTGTTCATGTTGGAGATGGTAACAAACTTTGTCTTTTCAGCAGAAGCTGCTCAGAGGCTTAGTCAAGGATGCAAAACAGTCAAGAGAACTGGATCTGACCTGGGACTGATTCCTGCATTTCAACACTTCACAAGAAAACACTGAAATTTCAATGGTTGGCCAAAGCAACTGACAGAACATCCCCTGAAGTCAGAGTCTCATGCTTGAACTCAACAGAATTGGACACAGCCCATATGCCCTAATTCATATCTGCATCCCTGATTAGAAAAAAAAGCATTGAAAACTAAGTCTAAATATCACTCTGGAAAGGCAGGCACAAAAGTACATCTTCTAAACGCTTCTCTATCTCATGGCTATGATAAGAAACCATAAGAAGAACCACAGGAAACACGATAATAACTCTAAAATAATATAATTTACAATTTTACAGTTTGGGGAAATAAAGCACAACCATTTTAAGTGGTATAAATTATCAAATCCAAAAAGTTCAAAAAACTCTTCTTCCAGTAATGGCCTAACAGTATACTATATATATAACGTCTGGTTTATAAATCTGATTCTGCAACAGAGCTACTACACAGCTGCCCACATCATGGAGTGGTTACAAATGACCTTACTAAGCACAGTTCCACTGTCAGCTTGCCAGAACTCGCTGTATTTTCCTGTGGGTCCAGACCAGTCCTGTCACTGTGATACTCCTCCCATTTACTTTAACAGCATTGGAACAGATCCATGCTCACAGCAAGAGTTCAAGCAGAAGCAGGCCTTATGTTTGCAATACTTTTCATTAATATTTCCTTTAGAAAATAAACCCCCTCGCAGAAAAAGTTCTTTTGATATGGTATGAATGTCAATAGAGTAACTTCATTGCTTGTATTTGTAAATGTGGTTTGGTGAACTCTTTTAGATTGTGGTTACACAAACCTTCCAGGTAGAGGTGAGTGAACAGTTTGTTATAATACTTTCCTGGGTTTACATTCCCTCCCACTTTCCTTTTGTTAATATTCCCAATTGTCCCCATTACCCTGAAGTAGTTATAAGTGGCTGCATCCCTCTGCTTTGTTTGGAATTGGACTCAAGATGTTGAAGCACAAACTAATATTGACACAGAAAGTCCCCATTATACAAATAAAACTGTTTTCTGACTGAATGATAGTTGGTCACTTTGACATTTCTAGAGGTCATTTTGAACACATCATATTTTTTCTCTTTGCACTTAGTAACACTCGTATACGAGAATGTGTGAGAAGCCACAGACGTGGTGCAGTACTTTTCCAGCCAAGCAGCAGGGACCACTCGAAGGAATTCCTTCACCACACCAGACATGAGTGGTGACATCCCCAAAGTGATGAATGCAGCTCCCTTGTCACCTCTGCAGCCTCTATGAGAGCAACAACCTGTTCCAAGAAGGTCCTTATGTGATTAAAATCTGCAACACCAATACCATTGAGAGAGGGGGTAAATGCACTTTTCTTTTTAGTCCAGAAGAGCAAAGTTTACAGCAAAACACAAGTTTTCAGCAGATAAGGCAACTGCTGTTGGTCTGTATAACTACGTGTCACACTGATCATTTTTGCAAGACAATATTGAGTTAATACACACCCCAGGACATTGCTCATGGCACTGTGATTACTTTGGAATGGGCACCACATTACTCAGTTCACACATGCTTATCTTGATATTCATGGACTGGTCCTCACATCATGCAACTCCCTCGAGGATGTTGCTGCTTCCATAAAAAACATCTGGTAGGCATGAACCAGGCCAGGATTCTTCTGTGCCAAGAACACCTGCAGATGACAAAAGCATCTTGGGTCTTCCTAATAAACCAGGACCCAAATGATTGCACAACATAATTTCCTAATTATACTCAACTTTTAGTGCAGATAGAACTGATTTCCACGGAACAGAAAGCACAGTGTACAAGTAGATAATGAACCACAAATGAGCCCAATCTTGCCTCTCTAAATAATGATTTTCCATTAACTAGTCAATGTAGGCTTTTGAATAACAAGTCTCTACATGCATTTGCCATTCTAAATTTGCTGCACCTCCTTAAAAATGTAGAAGTAGCAAAGTCCTCTTTTTCCTCTCCCACTTTTCTCTCCAATTGCCATCAATCCTTACAAACTCTTGGCAGCTGGCTCCTATCCATACAAGTACCAAGCACAAACTAACTGACACACTGCCTTCAAATGAGAGAACAGAGGAAATTGTAGAAAAACCTTTTTGGCTTTTGAAAGTTTTGTTTCAAAGAGCTTTGGCTTAATTTGAAAGAGACATAAATTTTTGGTTTATTTTAAAACTAACAGTTTTTAATCTGCTTTTCTCCCATAATAAAGCACATGGCCAAATAAATGCAATTAGTCCCACCAGAACCCCCACGGCTGTCCCATGAATTAAGGCATATTTGGTGCAATCCTTCGGGAGTGGGATGTCATGACTTTTCTTTCCCCCAGACCATCCTACAGCCTTATTGCTATAGGTAGCACTGAGAAAAATTAACCTGATTGAACGATGGGTTTTGTGCAATGTCCTGTAAGCTGCCATTGCTGAAGGAAGCCAAGGACGGTCGTGGTGAAGAGAAGATCACTCTGGGCTGCACAACAGCTCGAGTCAGCATGCCCAGACCTCTGGCTGCTTGCTATTCTCTCATTTCCTCTCTGCCTCCAAGTGCCCAGGAGTGCTCTGCTTCCCATCCTTGCTCTCAGCCTGGTGTGCTGCTCCTTGCAGTGTTTCTGCAACAGGTGCATTTTGGGGAACTTTGCAAAAGTCCAGCAGGGCTTAAGGCCTGATATCAGTAAAACTTTGCTGCTGCCTGCTTGATGGGTAGTTTGCCAATTATCTTCAAAACATTTTCATTTGTCAGATATCCAGATGCCATGAGTTCTAGGAAAGCACTGGTGTGTATGTCCTCAGACAGGCAGGTGAAAAGTGTCTAATCAACGTTACCCTGCTTCCTTGCTCGTCTAGCAGCAGCACCCAGAGCAGAGTCTGCAGAAATTACTCACTATGTGATCCTGTGCACCTTGAAGCAAATTTGGGTATTGTCCTTTGCTGTGTGGAAAAACTGGAATATTCAACCTTATTAATCATTCTGTAAAATGAGTTTCTAGTGCTGGAAGGTCTTACGGCGGTAGCAAAGAATTCATATTGAATAAAATTTAGATGTTTCTAAGAAGAAAGAAAACACAGTTTCAAACAGGACAAGAAGTTTTCAGACAGGATGAGATGTAGCATGATAGTCTTTTACCCACCTTAGTAAATAATTCAGTACAAAGCACTGAGAGAACTCTTTAAATATACATGCAACTTTTACTTCACTGTAACTAATCACCACACCAGAAGACACTCTTCCTTGGTGTAGGATATCTTTGCGATAGAAAATATACTCTGGTTTTCACTACTAATGAATGTAGGATATATTGGGCCATGTTTCAATCATTTATTCTCCCTGAACAGTACCATTATGGTTATATTTTTACCCAATTTCTCTTTTCTCCTTGAATTCTCTTGTGTTGTAAAATAAAAGTTATCCATCAGATTTTGATATTGGTCATTTATTGGATAGGATTAAGTGTGGAAGAACAAGTTCTTTGCTTAAAATACTAACATTCAGAGAAAGCCCTGGAGATAAATGAGCTGTTGCTATTCCTCTGGAGCAATATGGGACCCTTCCTTTTTCGGTTCTTTCCTTGCTGTTTTTAGTAAGGGTGTAACTTGGGCATTGCGTTGCACCACTTCATTGCAGCAGACCCTTGAGGAAGAGGACTGTTATGGCATATAGCTGCAAGGAGGTGCTTGCTGGATCCTGATGCACAGAGGTTCAGATATCTGCAGGCTGGATAATGCCTTGGTCTTCAGCAAGCTGCTCTGCTGTTACCTTGAAATGCAAAAGGAGAGATCTTGCCTTGCTCTCATCTGTCAGGACAAGTTAATACACAAACAGAGATGGGAATTTGACTGTAACATTTCAGAAATCCTTAAGAGTGGTTGATCTTTCAGTTTTTCATCTAGGGCAATAATTATTCTTGAACATAAGGGCCAGTCCTACTGTAAATGTTAACTTCAAATTTGACCACTTTACCTCAGCAAATTCTTTGTATAGACAGCTTACTGTAATAATACTTGTGCTATTCTTTTAACTTGACTATGGCCACACACCCTGAACAAAACATTGTGGTACTGTTTTTATAAGCTTTTTTTTTCACAGCCAAAAACATTGGCCCTGGTTTGCACTTGTAGTTACATAGGGCAGAGTGAAGAAAAACCCTGCCAGGAATCTGCCTGTATTATCTCCAAATTTATTTTTATGCCTTGTAAAGCTAAGGATCATTTGAAGACTGTCTCCAAAATCTCGGGAGAGAGGAAAGTGCCTGGTGGCCTGTAAATATAGCCAAAGTAAAATGATGGGATTTTTTTTTTATACTCTGTAAACACATGTACATTGTGTTCAGGTTGCAAATATGCATCTGTATACTCTCTGGTTTTTTGAACACTGGTTTTGGTTTAGACTGGAAAAAATCTAGTAAGTCAGAAAATATTCTATGTGAGCTAAAGGTTCTCACACAATCTGCTTGAAACCACATGATACAATTCCAATGTGTCTGACAGAATGACAGGGGCCTTGCTGGCTGCAACACCGTGAGAATAGGAAAAAATTAATTCAAGACCATCCTGATGATAGCAAGGCTAAAGCTTTATAATAATAACCATAAGAGCCACTGGATAAGTGTAACTGGCTGTAACCTCACCCCATGTCACATTAGTATGGCCAGAAAATAAAGATAATTTTGTTCCCAGTAGTTCTGTATATCATAAAATTATTAAAGACAGATTGCCTTACTTTGAAAGCACAGGATCCCTAAAAATTGAGCAAAAAGCAAATCTGTTACAGCAGGGTATTTGCCACTCACATCAGAACTGTTTCTGCCTCTCAGTGGAAAGCTCTGGGGCAGAGATGTCCTTGCCAGGCAATCACAAAACAATTGCCTCAGAGACTTCTATTTTAAAAAATTACTGTTCTACAGCAATCTTTTTGCTCATAAAACCCATGTACTGCCAACAAAATTGGAGCTAACACAAAAGCCATCTCTGTGTCTCAGGCGAGCTTTTTGGAGAAAGTGCTTCACATGTCCTGTGCCCAGTTTGGTCGACTGAAGAATGGACAAGCCTCATGCCTTGAAAATCTCAACACTAAAAAAGACTCTCTCTCTGGACAAACTGTGTCTTTTCTATTAGATTTTTTACAACCTTGCCCTTCTACTGCCACAGCAGCTCCTAGGTCAGAGGCAGTAATATCACTAGGAACAAGTTCTCCTGGATAACACCTGGAGAGAATTATTTCCTTCCAATTCTCTGCAGGGTTACAGCACATGAACTGTATCAGAAAATTAAGCTTCTTTAAAACCCTGAACCAACTGCATACACAAGGGCCTTCCAAAGCTGCTTTATGTTTCTTCCGCAGAAATATAGCTATATTGCTATAGAAGGGAGTCTCCACACTCTGCATCTCTTTGTCATTTTGCTGTAAGTAGGACACACTGATACCTTCAGTTAAGACAACTTCCTCTAAACTTGGACAGATAGCCTGGATTTGTGAGAGCCAACATTCCTACTTCATTCATGCTCTCTTATCAGTTCGTGTTATCGTGCTTTGCTCGGCACTTCAGAAAGTCCAAAGAGCAGATTCAGAGTCGACTCTTACTAATCTACTCTTGTACATCTTTTTCCTCTCTCTGAACTGCCAAAATGGAGATCTGGAAAGTGAATTGTTATTTCTATGCATTTGAAAACAAAGTACACAGAGGAAACAATTTCTGGAGAATTGGTAATAAGCAAAAATATCTGAAAGAATGCGCTGGAGCCCCTCCTGTTTTAAGTTTTTCCAGACGTTGTCCAGGTCTCCTTACCCATACATCACTGAGTGGAATAAAGCTTGATTCTGCATACTAGATATCAAATCACTTGCAGATATCCTTTATATCATGCAGTGCTTCAACATCCACCTGAACATTCCTCCCAGGAATGAATCTGAGTGCTGTTCACTTCAAGTCCACACCAGGTTCTCATCCTTTTGTCTTTCATCACGCTGTTCTATCCTTAAGAATAACTTCATGAAAATTGTGAAAGATTTTCCAAATGTGTGTTTTCATTTCTCTCTCTCACCCCTCCTCCAGAAGTTAATCCTTTTGTCTTCAGAGAAGATTCAAATTGGAAGAAACGGGAGGAAAAAATTCTGCCAACATCTTCAGAAGGGGGATTTGCCTCATTAATGTTGGAAATAGCACGAGGATAAAGCTGAGCAGAGCAGTGTCATAGAGAAGTCAAGGCCTCCTTGCTATTCTGCCTTTTGCCATCATTGTCAGCACCTACACTGGGAGCACTGCAGCTCTAGAAAGAGAAATGGGGCATTTGTAGGGAGTGTTTCAACACCTGATAGTGGTCTCTGCTTTTAGAGTTTGTTTCCTTACTTGTTTCAATCTCTCTAATAGCAGATGATTGCAAATAGGCATCACACCAACTACACCAAAGTTCACCCATCACCACCAGGTTGCTGTTTATCTTTCTCCCTTGCCTTGAACTTGGCTGCTTGCTGTAGCCACTGTTCCAGCTGGTTGAGTCCAAGTGTTGCTGAAACCTCCTTAATGTCTGTTTTGATTTCATATCCCTCACACTTAAAAAACTGTTGCCTTGTTTATTTTATCTCCAGGTTTGAATTAGCTGATGCATCATTTACTTTTCAGTAACCTCTGCAAATGTCCTAGAGCAGAAAGCACGTAGCTTAGAATTGGAGGCCAAAATTTAAAAAATCTTTCATGGCTGCATTTTCACCTTTTGCCAAAACTTGAGTGGCAAGCTGTGAAAAGGGGCTTTTCTTCCTAAGAAAAGAGTACAGATTTAAACAGCCTAGAAAGGAACTGCTTTCAATGAATTCAGGCTAATTGGGAAAAAGTGGAACATAATTGCTGATGAAAAGCTAAGGACAAAACCAAAGAAGAATTGATTTAAAGAGCATTTTTTAAATTACTTGATCATAAAGACAAAAAAGCATCATGAAAAACTTGGAACTTGCCATATTTTTCACAGATAGGCCACATACCTGTGAAACACGTGTGTTTTTCTGTTTTAGCCACCTCAGACCTTTAGATAGGTTCTTTTACCTGTATAACAGTTTCCAAGTCATTACAGGGTAAGGTGTGAGTGCTCTACAATGTGTTCTTAGAAATATATGACAATTGCTTTGACTTCATTTGCAAGACAAATGAGGATGCAAAAATCTCTGTTCACTGAAGTTAAAATTTCAGAAAGTTTCCTATTTCTTCATGCAGAAAAAACCATCGTGTGCTTTTACTCCAAATGACTTATTTTAGATAAAATGGAAGCATGGGAGAGAGGACAAATGTCAGAGGCCCCAAGAGGAATTTCATTTCACACATTTCTTTTGGAACAGGCTGTCTCAGCTCTGTTGCACAGCATACCAAACAAGCAGACTCCATATTTCATTACAGGGCTCAGTGTAGACAAAGCAAAAGATGAGCAATGATGAACAAAACCCCACTGTGTAAGGTATATTTTACATACTGAAGAAGATAAGAGACATTGCCCCAGGGAGGTCACAGTCACAAAAGATGTATAGATGCAGAAGTCCCCTTGCAGCATAAGGTATCAGATGTTTTTACAACAAAAATAAACATTTTTTCTCAACAAACATCCAATCTGTAACAAAATTTTCTACCCAAACGTGAGGTTAAAAAAAAAAAAAAAAAAGGAATGTAATCCAGATTTTGTAGAAGTAAATTCTGTAAAGTGTTCATCAGGCAAAAAAAAAATTCCATTACAACAGTGTTCTGGTATCTGTACATCATCTCTGGCTTGTTATCCTCCTTGATCTTTATGTCGATTCAGCAGTAATGTCCTTATTCTGAAATTTGTGAGAAATGTTATTTCTTTCACAGCTTTGAACAATAATATATTCTCATATGAAATGTCCTTCTAGCTGTACTGAATAGGCCATGAAATATCTAAGTAGTCTCTTTTCAGATCAAGTGTTTGCATACTTGATTTACCAATCATCATAGCTAGCTAGCAACATGGATGCAGAAACATGATCTTTATAGATATTACTTAAAAAGCAATGTAAAAACACTAAACTCAAAGTGGAGAAGTGAAAAGCTAAGACTTGGAGAGCAACATCATTTAATCTGTGCTTTTCCTTATTACCTTATTTTATTCTCTTATGCTCTGGGACTGTAGGGACTCCTCACTACAGAAGCAGTAATTCCACCAAATTCCACCAAAAATGCCACCATAAGAGAAGGCTGCAAAAATCACAGACATTTTATTCTCTGGATTAGAACTCCAAGGGAATATGTTGTAGATTGCACAGGCATTGGCTAAGTCTTAAGGTCTATCAGGTAAAATGGCTTGTTTAAAAAAAAAGTATTTGGCATAATTTAGACTTTATAAAAATATCCATCCAGTATTCAATTCAAGAATGCCACATGAATTCACCTTCAGATAATGGAAAATTCTCTAGAAAGTCCAAGGTATCTGAAAATGAGTTATATGTACAACTTGGCCTCAGCAGTTCCAAAGCAGCCTCTGTTTTCATAGGGTTTTACATCCTGGAAGAGTCCAAAATATTTTTAGAAATTATGAGACATTCTTGACCCTTTGTTCTGAGGAGCTTTTAGCCAATGTTATTGAGCATTTAATCTAGCCTGTCTAAAGGAACCCCAGGTGAATAGGAAAACTCCTCTAGATAATACAAGAATATTATGTCTTGTTGAATAACTAGGAAGAATACAATTCTCAGAATAGCCCACATGGAAATTTGAATAACAGAATAAACAAACTAATGCTGACAACAGAATTTTTTCTTTTAAATTAAATTAAATTCAATTTCTCTAAATGGATAGAACCTGGAGGTGTTGGCAATCCCTTTGCTGAATGTGCAGGCTGGAAGCCTGATTTTATACTGCAGAGGTGGCTCTTAGGTCTCTCTCCAATATTTCAAAGCCCTGGTAGACTAGTTTATTCAGGTCAGCTAAAAAACAACGCCCAAAGAAGTTGCAAATCACTACAAATAGATTAAGTTGTGGTACAACCAACTGCAAATTCTGGGTGCAGAGATTCTCTGTGGGACCATTAACTAAGAAGTTTACAATTTTCATTAAGCCAGAAAAAAATAAGGATGTACTCGGAGTTTCTGAAAATGTTTCTTGGAGAAGTTGTTGTTCTGAGTGTAGTTTACTGATGACTAGACCATGAAAATTACGTTGAATGACAGCAGTACTACATCCACCAGTATCATGACACAAAAGCAGTCAATGACTGCATCGATCACAAGACAGCTCACTCTGCAAATTAACCAAATCACAACCTGAACCTGATTAAATTTTAAAATGTAGAACATCAATATGAAATTTTGCACAATAGCAGATGTGATTGATCACCCTTAGGTGACTTTTGCCAGCAGAATCTGATGGAAAGTCTGTTCTCCTGCACTCTCAAACAGGAATACTTAAAAAGAAGAAAAAAAAAAAAGGTCAAAACATGTTCTCAGTTGGGGTTTTGGTTTTCCAATGTAAGAATTTTCTGGAGTAGTATTCCCAAGGCTAGCACCAGCCAATCTGAATCACAGCCTCAAGTCTAAGGCTCTGTTAGGCTCCAGCTACAAAATGTCTTGGAAACTGCTTCTCTTTAACGTTGACTAGACAGAGTGCCATGAAGGCCAGACCTCCTTCCCCCTCCATAGCCCCCTTTTCTGTCTCTTTCTGACTTTATTCATTAGAGAATATACATGTTTAAGCATCTGATGAATCATAGCTTTTATCCCACTATCAGATCCAGAGGTTATTGGGACCCTGCCTGCAACTACTGACTAAAAGGGTATTTTCTAAAAATGTAGAGGGCCTCATGTGGCAGGGTCACAGTCTGGAGCATTAGCAGGTACTGGAGCACAAGAGCTACCTTTTCCTCTAGAAAAGGTTGTGGCTCATGCATATGCACACCAGTACTATATATTATTTTGTTGCTTTTCCTTTATTTGTGAAACTCCTTTCACTTTACAGCCATGCAAGCTGCAACAAAGCTCTGCTCACACAATAATCCAGCTGCATCCCACTATGACAGTAATCCAAAAATCTAAGACCTCAAAACTTCAATAGCCCTTGCCAGATTTTTCCTCGCCCTTCCTGGGTTAGCACTGCAGCCAGTTAAAACCACACTGAAATTACCTTTTAAACATGCCCTTAGGCAAAGAGCTAAAGCAAAGGTTTGGCAAAGCTCATCCTGTTCTTACTGTTCTAATGGCATATTATTACTACTCACTGAAAAGCTTAATGCATTTAAACTCAGCCATCATGCCAAAATACGCTGACGCTATTTAAGAGTTTGCCATATAATTTGAACTGATTGCATATTTATTGTTGAAGCAGTCTCAGACCGTAAAGTCTTCTGGTTTTCTCAGGAGCACTTATCCCTCTCATGTTTTGATAGTCTCTTCCTACATGATTGTTATTCACAGCAGACTTCAGGGAATTCTTTATTTAATAGAGAATATTTATATTTCTTCTGCCTTCCATCACTACAGTTTTAAATCTGGGGTTCAGAGATTTTCTGCTAAAAAGGGTAACAACAATCCACTGCAGCAAAAGATTTCAGTTTCTCCCGTGTCAATACACTTCACCTCCAGCACGCCCTGAGAAGCAAAAGTATCTGCACAACTGCATTTTGGATGTGTCTGTACATGAACCACAAAGAGATGAACCCCTTTCCTTGTGGAAGCTGTTAAAAACATTGTGAGCTGCAACAAGTACGTTCTAGGGATACTTCTTTAATTCCTGATGCCATTTTAAATTTGAAAGATAGATACTGAGAAACTGGGTGACTGTCAATGGCCAGCCATTCTTTAAAAAAGAAATCCACCACCCAAACATCTGAAACAGGAAGGTGCATACTCAGGATAAGAACATACAACAGAAGTCTTGGTATCTGTGTGGAAAATGCGTTTGTTTTTTTTTACCATATCCCTTAAATTCCTCCTTGCCCTTATTTTGATACACACTTTTTACTTCTGAGGCAAATTCACAGTTCGTAGCAGAGTGTATTCAGAGAAGACACACTTCTCGCAGCAATTACAATACATTAAATGCAAAAAAATACCAGCTATACCCTCAAATTACACTTGGGTAGTGTCCAGTGACAGTAGGTCGCTCCAAACCACTCAGTAGCATCTTCCCAGTTGACCCAGCCTCTCATAAAAGTGCTTCTCTCTTCTCCCTTAGTTTCTGCCTTTACTTTCTGATATCCCTGCATACAGTCCACAACATCCAAGAATTGCTAACTACTGGATGCCTTTTCCCCATCTACTTTCAGGACATGCTTCCTTTCAGTAAATTACTCTACTAGCTCATCTATTTGAAATACCCCAAAGTAACCTAAGCCAACACAACATCGAAACACACCAGTATCACAGTATCGCCTTGTATCACAGACATGAAAATAACTCTACTATGGCATGGACAGACAGGTTCAGTATGAGATCTTCTTTGCTTGCTCAGGAAAGCCCCCATTGGGCAGAGTGTTGAAGGAGACAGATACTGTCTGCATTCAGCGAGAGCAGAGCAGGTCTCCAGTGCCCACTGTCAATTCATGCAGAGGTAAATGGCAGAAGGGAGAAGTGTGCTTTGTTACACTAAAGCTCTCCAGCTGGCCTCCATGCAGGAAGACCAAAGGAAGTATTTGACCCTCTGTGTATTTAACAGGATCTGTGCCAGGAAAAGAAAAAAAGAGCCCACACACAGTCTGCAGATTTATCAAGTAAGTATCCTTCAAGAAGTTAGAAACAGTGAGTCTTTCTTGGGTGACAACAGTGCCTACAGTGCAGATCATCTCTTCCACAACCAAATATGATACAGAATTTGCATTTCTTTTTAATTTTCCTTTCCTTCCAGGCTTGTAGTTCTGTTTGTGCCCTGCAAACGGCCAGTTCACAAGCAGCCACAAAGTCACCCAATCAGGCTTTGCTGAGTTTATTTTTTGATAATATTATCTGTCAAGAAGGCTATGATGTGCCTTGTGCAGAAGTGAGATTACGAAAGAGTTAAACACCTATGCCTTTAATTTCTCCGGATATCCCACTAACGGTAAAGTAAAATACATCTGCAGGCTAAATGGGAGGTACTTTTGGATTTGAAGAGGATAGTGCTACTGAGGATATGGGAGGCACAAAAAGAAACAAGACAGAAACCAAAATATACTGAATCATGCTGGTCAATTAAAAAGTACAGCAGTGTCACACAAATGGAGAGGACCGGGAATCCATTAATCTCTCAGTTTTCACCACATCCAAACAGGCATATTTCACAATGAAAGCTTCTGTAGGGATCTGCAGTGACTCTAGAGCCACCCACATATCAAGTATTTTGTTTGTTTTAAACTGACATGCTCTTTTCCTGGACTGATAAATGAATGGGAGATGGAAGTGGAAAGGAATAAATAAATCTCACATGTAGAAATAAATACATTTTTCGTCTTCATAACATCAGGAAAAAGAGTCCTTGCCAAACCCTGAAAAGTAGGAGGGCAACTGTGTATCATTTTATCATCTGAAGCTCATGGCGATGACTTTCATTGGAAAAATAAATCAACTTTGTCACAAAGTCTCTTTCAGCTTGATTTCTTGGCACTATACTAGCCAATACAAATGAACTTATGGTATCAGTGCTCGAAAGTCAGAGGCCAAGAGCTACAAGAACAGCCAAGAGACAGTATTTCTTTAACATCTGGAAGCAAGGAACTACACATTTTCTTAAATGGCTTTTATCAAACAGAACTGTGAAGAGGGACTTGTGTCCCTCTTCCCACTCAGATACCCCACTTTGCCGAATGCCTCTAGTATTATGTAGCTTTGTAATCTCCTTCTTCAGGTCCATGAAGGGCTCGCATCTTCCCACTCCAAAGAAGGCAGGAAGCAGCCATCTCCCCCTTATAAGTCCCAGGGAACACGCGTGGTTAAAGCCGAACATTGGTGTGCAGTCCGTGGGGAAAAAGACAGGGCAGGTAGCTGGGAATCTCAGCATCTGTCCTGCCTGGAAGAGACTTTTACTAACTCCTCAGTAAGGTAGCTTCGAGCGTAGCGAAAAGATGTCATCCAAATAACAACAGTACTCTGTGGGTGAATCCTTACACATAGGAATAGAGTCCATCTCCCTGGATCTCACAGCAGGAACTGCTGGTGTCTGAGCTGGCTAAGTCAGCCTCGGTAAATGTTCTGCTGTGAGCTCAAGAAATTCTTTATTTTCCTTAACAGAGAAAGAAAACTACATTGGAAAAGCATCTTAATATACTTGATTTTAAATGGTTCATCTGGGCAAGGTCTAAAGAAAAGACTGTGGAGTTTGTCCATTTTTGTGATATTGTGATGATGACCTTGTCACCACTGTTTATCAGTCCACTTTCTGCACTCAATGTGATCAATATATTCCTTCCTTAGTGATTACCAATTCATATCCTATTTTTAAAGTTTCTTTTTCCTTTGACAGATTTTTCACAAAAAGCAAGTCATACCAACCCTTCCCTGAGGAGATTTTCATTCCTATTTCCTTACCTCCAGACCGCTCCACACAGTGCTTTGAGTTTCAGTGAATCATAAGAAAAGGAAGGATGGGATCTGCCATCTGGAAATTATTATGAAAACCTATTGTACTGCATAAATATGCTTCTTTTTTTCCCTGCTAATTCTAACACAAAGCAGTGATATTGAAACAGATGCCAGACTAAACAGTGGAGAAAACAATGCAAACATGAACTTTGCCACCAGCAACTTAAGTATTCAGCTTGGTCATAAAGAAAAGCACAAGCTGGAGTGCATGAATATTCTGAAGTGGGTGAAATGGTCTGCTAGGGAAAGTAAAGCAAAGTTTAGGTAAGTTTTGGGTTTTTTTTTTTTGTTAACGTAAGCAAAATTTGATATTATTGAGAACTAGCTGGACTTAGGCTGCTGAAGTGTGAAATCACAGCAGAAAGATTTAGTTTCTCAAAAAGCTCTAGGAAAACACGCATCTCTAGCACAGAGCAAGTCAGAAGGAAATCAGCTACAAAGAATGTCTGCTCTATTTCCTCTGAGACAAAGGTATTTCTATATCCAAAAAGGCAAAACAATCGCAGCTTGCCTTGGGCCCCAATTCCCTCAGCCAGCTCTTTTTTGGGTTTTGTAATACATTTGTTGTTGTTGTTGGGTTTTGAGTGACCTGGCACTACTATTAGACTCCTTTTAAAGGGATTTATTTTTTGTTTTAAGAATCACTGATTCTACATTTAGCTGGCAATAAGGCACTGGATTGCTCGATCTTATAGAAAAATTTTCTTGTCTCCTATAAATTCAAGTAACATTTTGCACATATTTATCTGGCTCATTTATTCTTGATTCAACCAAAACCAAGTTGCCAAAACTACCAACAGCCTCCTAATGCCTATGACACAGTGGCCTGAAGCACAGACCAGGGGTCACAGTATTCAGTACAGACAGGTGCTCACCTTGAAGACTTTATAGTCACTGCATGCAGGTGGGAGTGCATGGAGAGGGCAGGGAGAGAACAGCTAAAGATCTACTCCGAGTACAATCAGTTCACCAGGTAAGCAATTAAAGCACAAGGCTTTTAAACACTCCTTCCATTTGACATCTGATTTTTGTCCACACTAAATGAATCTTCACCTTGCTGTTTCTCTTACTGGTACGGAGGTGTAGGCACAGCTGGCAGGCAGAAGGTTGGATCTGCACTTCTGATTTACCCTTCAGACTCTTTCTCCTCAGCCTTCTTCTCCATCTCCAGACTCATGTGACTGCCTTATCCCCCTCAGCTCTGTAACTGAGGGGACTTGATGCTGCCCTAAAAAAATAAGTTTACCATTATTTATTAACTGGGTCTGTGCTTCTAGCTGTGGCACACCTCATTTACAATGCTGGCATACTTCCATCACAACACTTTGTCTTCTTAGTGACAAAGCAGTGCACAAGGAAGAAGAGCAAGCAACAGCCTCAATATCCGATCCCCAGCATTGGGATGCAATTCCTGTGTAAACAGCAAACACTAGGCCCTCTCCTACCCATCTCTGCATGACTGCTACACATCAACCCTCTATAATTTCTTTTGTTTGTGCCCCATGGGAGAGCCCATATACACAAGATCTTTAGATTTTGTCCACGCTTTTCACAGGAGAAACTGGACCCACAATTCTATCCATAATATTTACTTTTATGCAGAGACTGAAGAGATATTAATGACTGGTAGGTGTAGAGCCCTGTAAGTCAGCTGACATAAGAGCAATCTATAGATCATATGTATTAGGGTATAGGCTATCTGATTATTCAAAGTACTGATGTTAATCACATGCACATTACAAACATCAGATGGCTACTCACCTTATAAATCACAAAAATTATGCTTCAGCTTATTTATCATCCAAAATCCCTAGGATGTGATGTTATTCAGTTGGACCTTCTATGTTTCACTGAAATATCAGAATGAGAGAATTCTCTGAAAGAGTACAAAAAGTAGCAGATTATGAAAGCATAAGAAGCCGACGAAAGTACAACTTTTCTCTCTTGCTCTGCTCCCTTTTCAGTGTAGAAGGGAGTATCTAAACTTGTGGAAAGAGATGACACTGGTACATAGACAAGAAACAGCTCAGGAAATTGGTTAACTAGGAGTGGCTAAATGCTGAAGTTGCACAAGCTACATCCCAGAGTGTCTTTGTTGGCCATGGCCAAATGTGGCCTCAAGTCACTGGCCCAAACTGCCTGGAGGTCCTACTGCTTGGTAGGGCATGGTTCAAGGTCAAGCCTGTCCCCACATGGGGCTTGATTTTTCCTTCCTGAGTAAACACAGTTGATTTGCCTGCGGCCAAGCCAAAACATGAGCCAATAACAGGAAGTGAGGATGGTGGGAGAGCCTGGACTGAAGCCATGAACCAAGTTGTAATTAGGCACAAATAGCATCACGTTAGAAAGCACTGCTGAAACCAACAAGTCAGCTCTGGCTGAAACCAGCAGCCAGTTATGTGTTATCAGGCAGTTATCTAGGCAGGTATTGAACTGGAATCACATTATCACTTGAGTTTTGTGCTGCATAAGGAAGGGGGTTGTTTGTTGGTTTTTTTTTTTTTCTAACAAATCTTTAGATATGACTGAATAAGACAAAGAAGTGAGAAAATTCTCAAATGTTTCACCCTTAACATACAGACCCAAATCAGCAGGAATAGCTTGGAGACAAATCGCTTAATCTAGTTGGTCAAACATCCCCGAGTGCTGCTTTCATGGATCTGATCACAGAGAAGAGTTCAAGTGGGAATTTTCAACCAGTAGAGTGCTCGAAAAATATGTTTTTGCCTCTTTAGATTTCCAGCAAAGTCCTGCAACAAGTCAACTGCCCAAACTTTTGCATACACGCTTTTCTATTCCTGGTGGCTTCTGGATATCAATTGTGCTATTGGCATCCAGGTGCCTGAATGGCCCCCTCTCTGGTAAATGTCTTGGAGCTAGGCAGGATCTGGAGCTTCTGCCTCAAAGGGATGAACAAACTTTCAAACAAGAGCAAGCTAAATACAGGGCCCTGAATAAGAAGGATGAAAAGGCTTGAACATGCACCTCAGGCTCAGCCCAGTAAGTGCCATAGCCCAATGGGATACAGGTTTATAAGGAGAAAGAACAACATATACTGAACAATGTGTGAAACAAGAGGACCTTAGGTGAGTAAGGAGGGCAAAAACCAGAAAGCACAACATACAGAAGAAAATTAAATCAGGGCAAGTGGTGGCCAATATGGTCCCAGAACACCACTGACAAGACAAAACCTAACCCCAGAAAGGCAGGGCAAATCTGCATGAAAAGGTTGGTCAGTAGGAGTGGGGTAAAACAAGCAAATTAAATCTTTAAAGCTCATACAGCAAATTATGGTCTTGTATTGCTATGAACTGTAAGACAAACCTTGTACCTGAAGGCTGCTGGCATTGAAACAAAGTTTAAACAGCATCCCACAAAACCAAACAGAGCAGCTCCCCTGAATCAGATAGCAATGGAGATCTCCTCCTGACTCCGAGACCCAGTTTGCTGGTTCTGTTTAGTCCTAAAAAGCCCTTGCTGAGCATATCAAACATCTGCTTTGGGCTATTTTGGGCACTGAAGTGTAGTCCAAAGTCTGTGGTCCCTTAGGAACAATTCTTTGTCTGTAAGCCTCTCGATCAGACACCTGCAGGGCTCTCTGACGCAGGCAGTCCAAGCCTGGGCAGGAAGCTTTTATACTACATACTGGCTTTAAACATGCAAGATTTATAATTCAAGGCCAAAAAATTACTACCAGCCTAGTCGTAGCCAATGCTACTACAAAGTGCAGCATCTGATAAACAAATTCCAGCTTAACGGTATTTGATAACCACACATTCCTCTCTGTATATTCACTGCTCAGCAGAGGCAATTTCAAATGCATGTTGATAAATTGGAGAGGCTGCAAATGTGATTGGAGTGCTGGAAAAGCACAATAGAGTGATAGCTGGCAAGTTCAATCTATGCCTGTAATAAAAAAAAGTGACATATGAGCTGATTGTCACATAAAAGCTTTCAGAAAAGACAAACACAGGGATTCAAGGGCTCTTCACTTTACAGGACAGAATGATTGAGACTTGTATGCAGCCACAGGAGCCAGACAAAAAAAAAATCAAATTATATTGAGAGAGTACATTTTAATTGTGACAGTGATTAACTACTGTGGCAAAACTTCAAAGGATGTGATGAGTTCCCCACCTCTTGTTATTTGTCATATCAAGGGTAGATGCTTTTCTGGGGCAGATGGTTTCAGTAAGGAATCAGAAGCTCAGTGCAGATCTGAACCGAACTCTACATCCTGTGCTATACAAAAGATGAGGCAAGATTGTCTAATGGTCTCTTCTGCCCTCAAAAATGTGTCTGCGGATCTATCTCTGTGCACGGACAGGAGAGGAACTCCAGGGCCTGCTCCCAAAAGCCTCCGTGCCTGCACAGCAGCACCAGCACTACTGACGGATCCATGGCTCTCAGCCTGCACCCAGGGCAGCTGCCACACACCCCAGCTCTGCCCGCGGCCTTTCTCAACACACGGGTCTGTGAGGACACACGGCACCAGGCCCCGCTGCTCAGGGGGGCTCCGGGGGCTGGGAGAGCCCCTCGCCACCGAGGGGGCTCACAGGGTGCAGGCTGTGGTAAACCCTCCAAACTGGCCTCGAATACATGCGCACAGGCCCAGGGTGAAAACTGTGGCGAGGTGGCGGCGAGCTCTGGTCGCGGGCTCCCTTTCCTGCTGTGTGAAAGGTGACTTTGCACCTGAACCCCCTCACGGCGGAGACGCGCGCAGAGAGCGGAGGCGCGAGCGGGGCCCCGCGGCCGCCAGGGGGCAGCGCCGGGCCGCGCGCGCCGGGCCCGCGCCCCGTGAGGAACCGAGGCAACCGGGGAGCCGACAGCCGGGACTTTTCCCCGGAATGAAAAGCGGCGGCAGCGGAGGGCACGGGGGCAGCAGCACTCGGCGAGGGGTCTCCGGTTAAACCCCACCCGTGACATTCTGAAGTGATGCCAGGAAGCTGATGGAGCATTTGCCGTTGCTCCGCATTTGCGCGCAGAGAGAGGCGAGGAAAGGCTCCCGCGAGGGGAGCAGCTGTGACGCACGCCCGGATTTAAGTTCGCAGGGAACATCCGTGGGGAAACAAAAGTTGTAAATGCCTAATTCTTCGGCTTGGTAACTAGTATGTTTTAGGAATTTACTATCCTTATAAACTTGGAGGATTTGGATCTTTTGTAAAACAACTGTGTGGTGAGCCAGACCTGCTGTCTGCGTCACTCTGAATTTATGTGCTAAGCGGCATTTCTGATCCCATAAATGCCAGCTCCAAAGTGTTTGCAGAACTTGCAAGATGACAGTGGTTTTGCTCTGCTCACTCTGAACTCAGAAAACTCGCAATTTTAGTGGAACATTAAGTTTGGCCTTTATGTTTAGCGCATGCTGTAAGTATGGCAGACATACTGTGGCAATGAAAGCTTGCAGCAGAAATAGCCATCATCTTCCAAAGCACTCAGCCGATTTCCAGAATTTGTACTTGATATATGGCAACACTTTAAGACACAAATGGCATGACACAGTAGGGATGGAAACATCCTAATTGCTCAGAAGATGAAGTTTGCCTTCTCTCTCTTTCCTGTGCTGTGATTTTTGGATTTGTTAATAACAAACTACCAGGAAATTAATTTTAAATTTAAAATTACTGTGCACTCAATGCCTATTACAGCAAAGCCCAATCATTAGCATGTCTCACTATTCCCATTTAGGTAAAGTGAACTCTCTTTGCCACTGCCACTTCTCCTAAGCAGTCATATCCACGCCTTCCTCCCTAAAGCTGTCTTGCTTTTTTTCCTATATTGGTAAAAAGTATCAGGAGAATTGACTCCATTCTTTTATCTTAGGGCCCCTTTTTTTCTTCAAATACATCTTCACCTAAAGAAAAAAAACCCCAACAACCAACCAAGCAAATAAACAAAAAAACCCCACAAAACCAAACCAAAAACAAGCAAAAAAAAAAGAAACAGCAGAAAAAAGACAAAAGAAAAAAAATACCACAACATTAGGATCCAGATCTTAGGGAGATAAGGATCAAGAAGTGGTTTTGCTTCTTAGTTAATTTTCTTGTATTGTATCACTAAAGGTTGGTATGTTTTCTTGCGAGTTTATAATCAACAAAATAATTCCTTCTAATGAGTAGTTTCTGATAGATGACAAGTTATGCTCCCCGTGCTTGAAAGGGAAATAGCAACAAATAATTCTTTTTAGAAGATAAATCATTTCAACAGGAAAGAGCTATACTTAAACATCATGTGCAATTTTTTTGAGATTTGTTGGTTGTTATTGTCTCTGCCTATAGTTTATTTGGAATAAAGGGCTACATACAATCTTTTCTAAATGAGAGTCCTCACTTCGTGTATTGTTTGTGATCTAACATCACGAATGAACAAAACAAAACCCCCACTTTTTTCAAACAACCTGAAGGGCTCCTCAGACTCCATTTATTGCTGCTTCCTACTCACTGCCCGTTTGATACTGAAATAGTTAAAAACGTCTGCAATTGCTTGACTGGGCCAAATTGCTCCCTGGTGCAATTCCATGGAGTATATCAGGGATGAATTTAGCACCATTTCGTCAGCATTATAAAAGCTGTATTCAGTCATTAGCCATCTGATAAATTATTCAAGAGATTTTGTTCCATGTGGCTCATTAGGGATAAAGAAAATCCTTTTGCAATCAGTCATTGTCTCGTCTTTATTTTTGGTACTAGTTTAAGAAGATGCAGCACATTAGCAAGCGATTAATAACACAGGCAGGCAGCGGCCAATGGACCATCGCTCCTCTGTCCATGTGTAGGCGCAGCTGGAGCCCGTCCCGCGTCCCACACCGAACACAGGCAGCTTGGGGCTGGCGGTGACACTCAGTGTGTGCTCACTCACAGCCCTGCTCCCAGCAAAGCTTCACCCCACGTCAGCCGCGGGATAGCCCCACGGTGCCCAGCTCGTAGTGCCTCTGGCTGCTCGCTCTGCACTGGCCTCCCCTTTGGAGCTGCCAAAGGGCTCATTAATGCTGCTCCGGATGGGAAGCTCTGGTGAACAGATAGGAGCAGCAAATATGCACGTGCCAAAAGCGGTAACTTGCTGTTACTACTGACAGAGGCCAGGGCTAAAGAGGTGCAATGAATGCAAAAATGAAGCTTCTTTTTCTGTTGCGGAGTTTGGGAAGTGATTGGACAGTGAGTGGACACTGAGCACGGCACATCCGGTTTTGGTAATGGTGAGGATTGGTGTGAAACACAACGGTGTGTCATTGCCACAGAATGCAGCTTTGAGTTCAGGTGCCAAAGTCCCACAGTGCTGATTCTCCTGCTGCCTGAACCCTGCAAATACCCATATTCTCTCAGCATCAGTTTCTGGCTGCAGTGTCCAACACAAGCACACAAGGCCTGAGTCCATAGCTCGTTGAAACATCCAAACGCTTCGCAGCTTTCACACCAGGATGATTATGCCCATTTCTTTGCTATGTGTGTTCTGAGAATAGTCAGTGAACACAGGGAGAGAAGGAGGGAGTTTTCCCCATTCCTCCCTCTTCAAACATCAGCTCTTGACTGACTACAACAACCAGCTAAATCGTGAGAGATCTCAGATAATACCTCTCTCCCACCAGCTCTTTAAGAACAGGACATTGAACTTTGCTCTTGCCTCTCCCTCTTGTTATCATCAAGTCTGTGGTAAACCAGTGTTAGACTCTTTTCTGATTTTTTTTTTTGTTTGTAGACGTTTTTAAGATACAGATCAGAGGATGGGCAGGGATTGAGGTCTCCCAGCTGAACGTCCTGGATATGGGGCTATAGGCTCGTTGCCCTTCAATGTAAGTATTTACCTGTACTAAGGATCTACCATCATACACTACCATGAGCATCTGAGACAGATAAGCAGCCAGGAGGGACAGAATTTTTCATCACAGCCCAAGAATAATGGAATTAAGGTGATTGAAGGTATTTTTCAATTTAATATTAACCCCCCCCAAACAAACATGGAGAATTACACTTAACTGCAATCACAGGGTTTTATTTGGATCATTTAAAAGCAGGTCTGCCGTGTAAATGAATGGTGAATTGGTAAAATAGAATAATATGATTTATCTTTTCCTTAGTGTTAATGCTTCATGGTGTCTCTAAAAAGGAATGGAAAGTTTTCCATCTGCCTAGCAGGAATGTTGAGAAACTGATCCACAGAAAATGGAAAAAAAATTAAAACTATTCCTGAGTTCAGAAGTGCAGCAACTTGTAGGTGAAACATTCACATCCATCTGACATTTCAGGAGAACTCTTATAAAATGTGGGGAAGAATTGCAGAGGTTTCTATCAGGCATAGAGGGAAGTATGAACGGTACTAAAATTGTCTTCATAAAATGTCCCTATTTAAATTGTGTAGTTCTTTTCATATAGTTGCACCACAAGATAAATGCCTGATCCATTTTCTCTTACAGGAAAAGAACAAGCAAATCCAACAGCTAGGATATGTCTGTCATACCAGTTTGGGCTCATTGCACCAGGGCCCAAAAATAATGCCCAGCTCTGCAGCACAATACTCACTACTCTGTCACAAGGGTGAAACTAATTCATATTAGGAGATAGACTTGCACACTCATAAAGCCAATAACTGTGCCAAAGCTTTGATGCATTACATAAAAACTCAGTATCAGTTTTCACTCCCCTTCAGTTCTGCCTCACTCAAAAAATTCCCCGCTCAGGTCTGTTATTTCCAATCCAATCCAACACAAATTCTTTGCAATATAAGCACAGAGCACAGTCCTTTCAAAAACCAGATGATATTTAAATTAGCTTCATCTATTTGCTTATTTAAAGCAGCATGACAGCAGGGATAGCTGAGCTCCACCTTGATGGTATAATAAACTTGAACTTAGTGTTATGTGCAGGGGATTGATTTATGCTGTTGACACATTCTAGGCTTCAACAATGAATGTATTAGAGGGGATGTAAATGCAAATGGCCACATGGTTTCCTGAAGACATGAGTGCTCCTCATGGTGTTATACTAATCACTTCCACATTTAGCTCTTATTTTTCTCTCTATAAGCTCCCTGTTTTTCCCAGGAAGGTTATGACCATCCACACTGAATGCATTTATTCACCAAATCAAGGGGTTTGTAATAATAAGCATTGATTCTTAAAAAACCAAACACACAAACCAAAAACCCCCAAACAAACAAAAAAATAAATTCACTTTCAGCAGTATCCCTTGAAGGTACCTTCTAATATGTGTTAGACCACAACCCTGACTAAATGAAAATCGACATGGGGTAAAAATCAGTATAAGAAATGTCAACCTGGATTTCCTATATTGATATAGATAAATTCACACTCTTTTTTCACCATCTCCAAAACTTCCAGAAAAACACATCTGTGATGACAACGTCAATTTTTGCCCAAAGGTAGCATTGGTTTCCCCCCATTTTAGCAGCGTGTGTCTCTCTCCCATTCTTGAGAATGACGGAGCAGCCTTTAGTGCCTGCTCTCAGACTGACTATCATAGTGTGGGTGATTTGCTGGTGACTTGCCATGAGACAAAAGGTCCCTGAGATGTAGTTAACTTTCCCCAGAATTTTTGCCTTGCTCAGATCAAAACATACGTTTTGAGCTATAGAAAACCTGTTAAGAGAAGTAGGAAAAAGAGAAATCATGATGCCTTAGCACTAAAACTGCCCATTGAAAAATGACTGAGTCCTTATCAGGATAGTCATGGCCATGCTGACAGTGTGGTAGGGAACACTCTGCACCTCGAGCTTCTGAGCAGAGCCCAACACAGCCCCGTTGCAGAGCGCTGCCCGCCGCAGGGCACAGCTCCTTCCCAAAGCCCGACTGCTGCGTGCAGGCGTTGGCTGGGTTGGCCTTTTGAGGAAGGAAATGACCTTGCCTCGGAGGGGGCACGGTTGCAGACAAACCCACAGCTGCAGTTTTGCAGAGGAACTACCGAGACCTCAGCTGACGTTACCTTTGCTTGATTCTTGCACTAAGGGAAACAGAAGCCAGACAAATTTAGAGGAATATCTTAATCAGCAATGAAGTAATTCTGAGTTCAAGCCTCTGACACAACTCCCAATGACCTAAATAAAATTATAAACACGAAGGGCATGACCTTGTATGAAACCAGTATATAATATTATGAGGAAAAAGAAGTAATGGAAGGACAGACAGAGCTGACAGACAGAGCTGTCCATCCAACTCCAGCCTGGCAGGCAACAAGTATACCTGGTAGCTGATACCAGGCAGCAAGAGGTGCCCACAGTTTCCAACAGAAACTTATTTCCTTGACTGTTTGTCAACCTAATAGCTTGATTCGTACTCTTTTCTTGTACCCTGAAGGAAGCGAAAGCAAATGAAAGACTTTTCCCAGTTTCTCTGTGGAATCAGTACTCAAATCAGAATTACAAGTTTGTCCAAGCTCTGCTCAGTAACATTTTGTCAAAATATAAACATCTTGGGCTCTGTTTGCCTGTGATCTTGAAACTGTTGGTCTTATTTTCAGCATTAAAGAGATTTAATGCCAAAATTCTAGAAAATTGAGCCTTAAACTAAAAACAAAAATTCACACTGTTCACAATACCCGTGATAACACTGAGAGCATCCCGTGCTATGCAATTGCCTTGCAGTTCTGCTGAATTATTGTGCAAACACTCGAAGAAAAGATTTGGTTTAGCAACACCCAGATTACAAAAAGCCAACCTTTCAAAGCAAAACAGGAAGCCAGCTCTCTATGCCAGCTACCTGACTCATGGCAATGGAACCATTGGTAAAGTGCTGTTCAACACCCAGTCAGTGAAGGCCTTCTCACAAAAAAAAAGTATCAATGACCCAATAAGATTACTACTACTTTTTAAATTCTTTTTGCATTATATCTTGTTTTTATTATTTGGGACAGATTTACTTTCGTAGACTTTTATGGGCTATGGGGAAGTCTATTAAATCATTACACTGCACTTCCTAATTCTTGTGTATATCCTTTTATAAACCTGGAATCTCATGGTGTTCTAAGATCAGACTTTATCTCTCTATTTTAGAGAGAGGGAAATAAGCCAGGTTGCTACAGTCAAGGCCAAGAGTTGATGTCTGAGTCATGATTAGGACCCTGGAGTTCAGCATGATGTTCAGCCCTAGTCAGGGATGGTCTGTGATGGACGGGGGTCCATCGTGGCAGGACAGCATTTTGAGCTTCAGTCCAAGGCTTCTGGGAAGGTACAGTTCTCTACACAATTTTCAGAAGGGTTTTAGATTACCAACTGTAAAAGTAAAGTCAAAGTTATAGCCTAAACAGAGAGTAAAACTGCCATTTCATTATTCTCAAGTGTTTCCAAAAAACAACATCAACCTGGTGCTGGTGTATAACACAAGTTTAATCACCTTAATAATGCCCAAAGAATTCATAGCTTGGCCAACTTTAGAATTTAAGGGACTGTTTGTGCAAATTCTGCTCAGAAGTGTTTTGCTGTCAATAGTTGGAAAACATCCTACAGACCAAAAACTCAGACACTGTGTTCATTTGCCCGGAGCACAGTCTTGGATACTCTTTGTGTGACCCATCTTTTTGAAGCAGCATATGCATCATTTTGCCTGGAAAGCAAAGCAGGGTCACAGAAGGCTTGGAGTTGGACTGTATCAGAAGGGCCAGAAGTCAGTATCAGAACAAGTGAATCACGCTCACTGTACTGGGCTAATTAAGTTGAAATAGCCAGTGGTGCTGCTGTCCTCCTGGGAGTTCTTCATTACAGACAACAGACATGAATAAAATACTTCACTTTAGATTTCTTTTAGCTCTAGTATTCCCTAGGCTAACTGCAACAGCCTGATCAACACTCAAAACTGTGCCTTCAGCTATTGTCACTATTGCAAGTTATCTCAAAGTAGTGAATGCTTTGTATTGAGACATTTTGCATAGTCTCAAACCCTTTCACTAGAAAAAAAATAAACCTCCATTTCTAGCATACTGCATTCAGCTTAATTTACATTCCTTTCAACTCTCTTTCTCGGCATTGTAGCATAATGGTGGAAAAGGCTGTAAAGCACCTCTCACTATTTCAGCTCCTCACCACCCTTGCTGTAAATTTCCATGAAGACAGCCTGGATGCCAGCATACTGACTACTGTGTTTTTAAAAATATCATGTATGCTCACGGAAGAAGCTGCATATGGTCTTGAAGAAATAAATTAGTTATATGCCCATGTCTACAGGACAATCACTTTCTAAAGTTTTTAATTTTGTTTATGGCAGTATCACCCAGCTTCAGCAGTTAATTACCTTGCTTGATATTGCTGTGATTTAGCAAATATTCTTTTGTGTTTTGGTCACAGCACAGAAACCCGAAACAGGTACCCCGGGAGAGACCAAGATTCCTGACCTTAACTGTAGATGGCATTCTTCATCTGTTCATCTGAGTTATTGCAGAAGAAGTTTCAATATTGCTGAGACAAATGAGAAATTTTCATGTTCCCTTGATTAAAGTTATCAGTCGTCTCCTATGTTTAATTAAATTGTACTTTTAATTGGAAGGAATGCAGGTTCATAAAATCTGAAGTTGCATAACTATGTTACTTGAAAAGATTAAAACAACTTTCTGCTGTTCTTGCCCTAGAAGCTGAGGAAATGACATGTTTCTAAGTGATCTGGAGTGTTTCCAGATAAATTCTTCCACCGTGTGCTATGAAGAAGAAAAAGCTGCAAGGCCTAAAGGCCTAGAGACCATTTTCAATTACCTTGCAGCAATAGTGAGTAAATCCAAGCACATTTTGAATTTTCAGTGTTATCTCTAGAGAAATCTCAAATAATTTCCTTTAGTAGGTGGATTTTGGCATGCCCCAAATTTCTCATGTGTACTTGGTTATCTGAGACAACTCTGCACTCTTCTAGCAGCTTTAGAAAGGTTACAAGGGTAAAAAAGAGAGAAAATTTTATTCTTAAACTTAGCAAAAAATGTAGCGAGCTTAAAAAAGAGAACTAATCGTGTTTGGCTAGAACCAGACTGAACCACAAGCAAGCAAGTTATCTTTGAGTATCCCATGCAGCTCTGAGTACATTTTGCTCTCTAAGCTTTTCCAACCCTGATCCTTCTTCTGCTGTAATTCCATCAGTGGTATCAGATTATGTACATCCTTCGTGATGCAGGCAAACATCCACAGAGAAGTAGACTTAAGGACACAGGGTTCATATGCTCTTGTGACCTGGAAGAGTAGACAGCTTCTAATCCTGGGAATAAATCTTCCAAATAGAAATGCAATTCAATTAAATTATTCATTTCCCTTTTCAGCTTAATCAAAGATTAAGCTACAAGAAATATGTACTTGTGCCAGATAACTGAAAACAGATGGCTGAGATTCGTTTAGTTCAGGGTAGAAATTGGTAGGTCAAAGACATCAAGTCCCTTATATGGTAGGCTTTCTTTTATAAAAAAGAGCATAGTTTGGGGGTGACTCTTTAACATTTTTATTTCTGTTGTGACAGTGAGGTGCAGTCAAAATTATTAAATTATCTCTTTATCCACTGAGGAGATTACAGGAAATTTTTCACAGGGATGTATTAATTTTTCCACATTTTTTTCTGTGTGAATAGTGTTATCAGAATATTAATTTCAGCCTTCTTTATGACAGAGTTAAAACCAAATTTTTTAGTCTTATCAAAGGGGAAACACTCAGATAAAGCCTAAATAAAATATTCTGGAAAGTTTAATTTTTATGCTGGCAGTTTTGGGCCCAGTGCAAACAAAACAAAAGACTGAATTCAGATGCAGAACTAATATTAGTTTTGATCAGCTCTAAATGTTATCACTTTCTATTTCTGCAGCACTTACCAGCAACAAAATTGAAAGAATATTAATTCTTTGGCTCTTACAAAAATTTAACTGGATGGTACTGCAGCTGAATTTCTTTTGTAGAAAAATTAGTGATTGAAAGATAAAAATGATTTAGCAAAGCCCTTTCCAGGAGTTGTGCCTAGATTTCAGTTTACCTTGTATGGATTTTCTGAAGACGGTGAAGGGAGACAAAGTGAACTGTACTTATCTCCTTCCCCTGTCTCCCATTTTCACAGTTTGGGTCAATGTGCCTTCCCTGATAAGGGAGAGTGAAGAAGATATGATGAGTCTTGTCTCTCCCATTCACAGTGTTGCTGGGTTCCGTCTTTAGCTGATAGGAGCAGAGATCAGTGACCACAAGAAAACTGTGAAAGCTGTGAAGATACTGTATTATTGCTCAATAATACACACAGATACATATTTTTCTTCATGATAGAAAATAACTAAAGAGGGGTACTACTGTTCTTTTTAATGGTTTATTATTATTAGACATGAACAGAATGATGTATTAGAATTTAGGGAAAGGGCATTAAATTATTGGTTTTCCTGTTTGTTCATCTGCTAAGTAACTGTATAAAAACTTAAGACATCTGTCCATCAGGCCCCAGCCTCAATGGCTCTCACAAAAGTGCCCACTGGCATCAGGTGAAGGGCTGGACTGCTGCCTGTGGGAAATACTGTGGAACTGCAGTGTAAGAGTAATGACTAATGAAGGCAGTCTTAGATTTGCTGCTGATTACCACAAAATGGCAAAATATTTCACAGAGTTCACTAATATCAACAGGACTTTAGAACGTTTAGCTGTAATAGGTGATAGAAAATGCATTACTAAAACTGCTTCTGTACACCTGTGAATATATTACAGTGCAAAATCCTGACCATGTTCAAAGCTCCAAACTACAACATGGTCCTTAAAGAAGTCAAACATAAAATAGAATTGTGCAGCCCAATCTGCCTAAACTCATGGGTCATTTAAATTTCAGTCTTTCCTACCTGGGTTTTGTAAAGGGTCAGCATAACAAGTTCTTTAGTTAGGGGCTTTTGTTTTTCAAATTAGACCAATGTTAGTGAGTTCTTTGGCAGCACAGCTGATAAACAGCCATATTCCGTGAGAAAACAGACCAAGGTTATATAAAGTCATCCTCTAGTATGTTTTACAGTTCCCTGTATGTTCTCAGATCTGGAAAATATGTTTCACAGTGACAGTTTAACTAGAGTACTGTGAGCTGAAGCATGCAACAGGTTTCTAGGTTTCATTTCAGGCAGAGGTAAAATGAACCAGCTTTGTTTTTTGCAAACATTTTGGTATTAACTCAATTCTACAACTCAGTCTGTTGCAGATAGCTGTGGCTTTGCACAGATCTCTAGAATCAAACAGCACGTCAGTGACTCCCTCAGCAGCACACACCACCATGCGGAGACAGCAAATTTAAAATAGGCACTCATACACTAACATTCTACAGTGCAATATTTTTAAAACTTCAGTGAGGATACACCTGATGTGCTGCTCCAGATAATGTCGTCTCCACTACAATCCTACAGCAAAACTGGAGTTAGCAGCATCGCAGCCATGTTGGCTGCCTGGGATCATAAGTATCTTTAATTAATAGGCAACTTTGCAGCTATTTAGAATCTACCTTGATAGATTTAAAACTGGCTCAGTGTCTTTCTGTGAGCTCTTACAAGGTCAGACATGAACAAAACCAAGGCAAAATCCCACTTCAGTCATATCCCTTGACTCTGGTGATAGATTCCCCAGGCAAGTCAAATGGCTGTAAAATCTCTCCATTTTGCACGTGGTAAAATGGAGAAGAGATGGGCATGGATCCTCTACACCAGTCCAGGGACTGAGCCAATGCATCAGGGCAGCACAGAACCTCACGTTCTGTGCCATGATCCTCACAGGCGACTGTGGGAATTAGTTCACAAATCCCTTTTCTCAGGTTTAATAAAGGGATTTGGCTAAACTAAAGATCACCATATAATATGGAGACAAGCATTCAGAGAAGTAATAGTCCTTACAGTGTGGATTTAATAGTGAGAAGTTTCAGGTAACCCACCTGGACCACACCTTTGCAAATCTTGCAGCAATTTTTCCAAATCAAATCCATTCAGTGTTTTAAAAGAGTGCTTTGGAAAAGGAAGTCCATGATTCTTCTTGTATCATGTGGACTCTGTTTAGGCATATTTTCTAATACCATAAGAACAGATAGTGCATTTTCCCACTCCCCTAGAAACTGAGTTAATGCAGAATGACTAATATATCTGTTTGGACTGTCAAAATACTCGTTTGTAAACTTGATGCATAATTTAGCCCAAGTACATCACGGCAAAGGATACAGTCCAAGGAACACAGTTTCTTTTCCCTTGATTAATAAAGGCTTGGAAATCAGGCTTAAGAGCATGCTGTGCTCCCTCAAGGTCAAGAAAAAGATGCAATACTTAGAAGTGTTTCATTCTGAGGCATTAATCAGTACTTTAGCTCACCCCACATTGCTCAATAATTTACTTTAAAAACTTCCATGTGGCTTCATCTACCCTTCCCCTCTCTCTCTCCAATGTTTTGTTTCCCTATCAGGGTGGACAGTGCAGACCCTAGGGCTGCCCAGACAGTCTTTGTGTCACAGTCAGTGGTAGCTTGACAGAGCTGTCGGAACAAAAGGCACACTTCAGCCTTCTCCAAAGTGTCTGCTTCATGGGAAATATTGTGCAGACCCTTGACAGAAATTAGGGCAAACCCCCAAATTTATTTGCCTTTTATGTATGACTTCTTGAGTTTAGAATTTGCCACCAGATAATGCAAGCTGACTTTAGAAAGTTGATATAAAACATAGGGAAAGGTCAGATTTTGCAGGAACTGCAAGGTCAGGTTTTGTAGGAGCTATATGCAGCATCAGCAAACATTTCCTTACAACCTTCTTCCCAGCAATTTATTTCCAAAATAAACTGCAGGGATTGTGCCAGTACTTAAACAATCATTCCCCTGACTCACCAGGGCTAATAAACTTTCTGATACACAAAGGACAGAGGATGTTCAGACAAAACCAGGTCTTTTTCTGTCATGACATTGACGAATAACAGCCAAGAGAAAGAAAATATTTGTGAAGGAAGATTACCAGACTGATGAGCATCACTTGGGACCAATCCATCTTACGGAGGAGGAAAAAGCTGGAGCAAGGAACCGTACGCATGGCTCGTGGGGACACCCAGCAGCCCTGGCTGAAAGGTGAAAGCCCACTTGGCACCCTTGAAAACTTGCCCCTATGACACAGCTCTGTGCTGAACAGGACACTTGCAGAATTCAGAATTTTATACCTTCCTGATGCTGTTTTGGGTTTTTAACCACTTTACAGAAAACAAGTGATAGCATGGTTCAACACGGTCTTCTCTATGTTTGTTCTCCATAGCATCTTATTCAGCAACTTATAAGTAAAAGTATAGTAAGTCTGAAGAACTTGGCTATAAATACTTTAAAATTGTTTCTTCAAACTGCAAGACACTGAAAGTACTATTTTCTCTCTTCTCTTGTGAAAAAAAAGAAAAAAAAGAAGTCTTTGAATGGCTTCTATGATATGCAGCACTTAATGTCTTGATTAATGAAACTCCAAGAGATGTACAATAGAGCTGGTATCACAGGAACTATTCAAAAGCCCAGAAGTCTTATTATTTTGTAATAATTACTATGGAATTACAAGAATTCATTGCAGCATGTTCATTAGGAGATTTCTATTTTATCATCACTGGAATACTCTCCTATCTGCTAGTCAGCTCAGAGACGTGAGATTGCTACAGGAGGGGAAATGTACTTTTAAAGGATGGAAGATGCTCATTGATCTCAGGAGCCAGAGCTGAACATATTGAGATAATATTGCTGTTTAGAAAGGAAGAAGCTTGGAGCATGATAAAAAATATGAATGCCAGGTTCAGGTTTGTCAACATGGCATCGTAAAACCAAGCATTTCAAGTACTCTGAATGGAAAAAAGGCTTGTGTATCTCAGGTGCCTTCTGTTCACCAATAAAAGATAAAAAACTAAAAATGGGAAAAGTGTTTTCACTGCAGTTATGAATTTGAAATACCAGTTCCAGTATCTTTTTACTGCTCCTTCAGTAATTACTAATCAGCTTAAAAAGAAATTATTACCACAGTTTTGTGGTTAAAATAACAAAAAATTCTAACTAAGAAATAGTAAGAAAAAGAAATGTCAATAAATACATTAGTTTCACTATAACACTTCACTCTTTTTTCCAGTATTCCTCTATTCAATCCCATAGCTATCTAATTATATACAATTAAATAAAAAACTAGAGGCAGATAGTCATTATGTGAACAAAAGATATAGCTTATTTTGTAAAAATATTATAAGGATTGACAACAGCGAAATACTATGACCAGGGTAAGGACAGCACACTAAAATGCTCAAAAATAAAAAAAGCTTTAGCGAAAGTATGCAGTGGAAAAGCAAATGGGAAAGAAAAGTTCAGGAAAAATGCAGTAAAGGGATATGGCTAAAACAAATGGGAAAGAAAAAATAAACAAGGAAAATGCTTGTTTAAAAAAACCAGAGCATGAAATATCATATTCCCCCTTAGTAGAAAACAAATCTAGTGTCTACTTCTTTTATGTGCAGAAGGGTAAACACTGGCTGAAACACGCTGGCTTCCAAAAGGCATTGCCAACATAAATACTGCCAGGAAACACAAGCTGTCCCTGCATTTGCCCTGTCGTTAATTCTGCTGTTCTGACTTCCACAGGCACAAAACTCTGTGCAGGTTGTTGGTTACTCCTACACCTGAACACTGGGCATTAACCCAAACGCTGCTGGGGCAGTCTCGGGGTGTGTGCAGGGCTGCTCAGCAAAGAGAGGGATATGTGAGCTGCGGGATCTCCATGGTGCCCTGTGGGGCAGCGGCCACAAACCCACAGGCTCCCTCATGTCTGCTTGTTAAGCTGTTCAAATGGGACATCTGTCAAACTTGGCATTTCACCTCTGAAATAGAGAAAACCTCCACTGCATCATATTTTACACCAGTGCCTCTCCACAGCCAAGGAAAATCTCACAGCTGCATACTCAAGAGCTGGAACCTGCTCTTGGATCTGTACTAGCTGCATGCCTTGTTTTCCCAGAATCCATCCATCCACACATGGCTAAAACACATTGTCCGTGATCAAACTTCCCTACGAATTTCAATAGTGTATGATAAAATACTAGAGTATGAGTACCACTGGAAAATTTGAGGATTTTAAGCAGATCTTTCTCAGGTCAGTTAGAAGTGACAGGGTTGCCAGAGGTGGTAGACTACAATGAAAACCTGCCCACTGGGACACAGCTACCAGCTTCCGCTGAGAGTTTACATAGAATCATAGAATTGTCCAGGTTGGAAAAGACTTGAAAGGTCATCGGGTCCCCGTTCACCCAGCACTGCCAAGTCCATCACTAAGCCATGTCCCTAAATGCCACATCCACATGTCCTTTAAACACCTTCAGGGATGGTTACTCAACTGCTTCTCTGGGCAGCCTGTTCCAATGCCTCACCACCCTTCTGGTGAAGAATTTTTTCCCAATATCCAATCTAAACTTCTCCTAGTGCAACTTGAGTCTGTTTTCTCTTGTCCTGTTGCTTGTCACTCGGGAGAAGAAACCATGTCGCCTTTCTGAATGCTTTTGTGGCTCTGTCCATATCCTTTGGTTCAGTGACTCCAGTCCCTTGCTAAGGGAGGAGGCAAGGTGGTGAACAAGCAGTTCTTACGGTTCAGAGATTCTGCATAGGGTCCACAACACATGCCTGGCATTCCACATACCTGCTCTTTCTGGAGCTGGATTTATTTGTTGCTGACATCAGTTCATCTGCACTCACCTTGATGTATGAGTGAGATCATGTCTTTGTAGCCAAAGAAGATCCAGACTGAGGTGGTCCTCTAGCAAACCTTCCTGAGGCTGGGATGTGCTCAGTGCCAATAGTCTGTCCAGCAGTGCCCAAGAGCCAGTCTGTGCTTACCAGTACTATTGGGACACAATCAGGCAAATACAAGGTAGTTTTGGGTTTAGAATATTGCTGAGCCTGGATAAAAGTCACATTCCTTTTCCCTTTCTGAAGAATTGCTATGGATCCTCCACACCATTAAGACACTCAGAATTATAGTTGTTTGTGGAGGAAAACATGAAATGCTTTTATATCACGTTTTCATTGAATTATAGAAATTTTTATGAGTCATGGCTTTGCCTTGAATATTCTTTCTTTGATGTAGGAAAGAAAGGTAACATCATACTTGAAATCTTTTCATGGGTGAATGTAATATATACTGAATTTGTGTCAGGAACAACCATTTCTCCGCTTCTTCCTTGCCTCACCAATTAATTTTGCATGAAATGACAACATTTGCCTTATTAAAATTGCTGTGCTTGTGGCACAACTAAAAGGATGAGTGACTTTTACAACTAAAAGTGTGAGCTAAAATAAACAAATCTTGACTTTATTGCTGTTTGAAAAGGTTGTGTATCACTGAACCAAAAATATGCAGTGATGCATGGATCACTCAAAACTATTTTTCCCATAGTCTAGAATCTGGAAATTAGTCCAAACTAGGAAACACCTAGATAGAGCATGTACATAGGTAGCAAGCACAACTCTGTAATGGCCTGTTAAGGTTCACATACTGCTCAGTATTTTCTTACTCAAGAAGCAATGTTCAGCCATCTCAGCTCTTGCAATGAGGTAGAAAATTTCTGTTGACAACTATGAGTGCACTTACAACTCAGATTTCCGTGAAGTCCAAGCCTTGCCTTTACAAGACTGATTTCCTCTGTCACCAGTAAGTCAAGTCATTATTTGATGTTGAATGTATAAAGGTAAAATGCAAGAAAAATGCAATTATGCAGCACAAAAATATCAATAAAAACCAGAAAACCTATCTCAGGTATCTCAGGAGAGGACTGGCCAGCCTGTTGCTAAGTAAGTATATAGACAAAATGTTTTCCAGAGTGGTAGAATCACTTTATTGTTTTTCCCATATCCTAGCTTGGGAATGAATAACAGGCAACAAGAATGACATTTTTTAAACTATCCAGTGCTAATGTTTGGAACATAACAAACTTCTCAATGTTCAAATTGAAATGCATGCATGTATACATACATATATGTTCTTTAGTGTAAAAATAGAGGGCAAAATTATTGCATGACACACTCTGCAACCTCTAGGCAATTTTAGAAAGGTCATAAAGATCTCTGATGTTTTTCCATTTATTCGAAAATATATGAACAAGATTTCATGAATTTTTGTTCATTGTTTTCTTTTTTTACTTTTGTTTTGTTTTACTACATTCCTATTTAATTTGTTAATAGGTAAGCATTCTACATTACTTTCCTTTTTTTTTTTAAGCTAGGCAAGATCATCATAAAAATAAGACTTATTGGAAAAGAAATGCAGGGTGTTTTAAGACAGAAACTCAAAAAAGTCAGAGTAATGGTCTCCAGATAGAAAATTCCAAATCTTTCTGCCTGCCCTCCATGAAAAGTCAGTTGTTGCTTCTCTCTTCTTTCCAAGCAGTTTGACAATAGAAACTTACAACAGTGAAAATGCAGAGTAAATGCTTCTGAGAGTGCTTGACAAAAAAGCCCAAGCCGTGTCTCAAATGGAAAGCTCAAAAGTATATTTTTTAATGACAGAAATTTTGCAAAAAAGAGTTTGCTGTTGTAAGCTAATGATTCAGTAGCATTTTTGAGATCAGGAAATCCTTTCTCTACAATGGATACTTTGTCATGCCAAAAGACAGATCCAAAATTGCATTGTGACTCATTCATAAGGCATTCAAACATTTTTATTTTCTTCAAATGTCTGGAGTTTGAATCATCAAAATCTCCATAGGGGAAAAAAAAAAAAGCAGCAAGCAAGCACTTTCTCCTTTCAGATGGGATGTTTTGAGAAGAGGTTACAGCTTTCACCAGCCAGCATGGGCACGGGTGGCACCCAAAGGTTGGTAACAGCACTCAGTGGTGTTTGCGATATCCCAGGGGCTAAGGGGCTGCTCACCAACTTGTCTCTACAAATTTCTACCTCTAAGAGAGCCTTTCAAAGAACAAAAGTACTTTGGCTGTGGTAAGGTATGTGTACATCATAATGACTTTGTACAAGCTATGTACCGTTGAAATTAATCTGTTTAGACAAGTTCCTCATCTGATTCACAGCTTAAGTAACATACCCTGAAAAGATTTTCATGGGGTTTTATTAATTTCCTGTTTTGCTTCAAGTATTGCTGATGTAAAATTTTTTAGACTAACACAGGAACAGCAAAGATCTTAATCACTGACATTCACAAAACTCCACAAATTGCTCTCAAAAGAGATTTATTCTCTGGTATGCTGTGTATTCATGAAAGCACCAATAATGAGTTCACAGGGGGTCGAAAGAATAAGTGCACAGATATTTTAAGTCAATGTTCTCCTGTGAAATCTGATTAGAAACCTGTGAGGATTTTTTTTTTTTTAATAATTCCTGAGAAAACCTGCCATGGTTGTTTTGTTTCTCGTTTTGGTTATCTGGTGCACTGGTCACTAGTGAGCACTTGTGAAGACTGGAAAATGGAGCCACACATGGAGAAAGTTTGTTTTGATGTCTTCTACATTTTTCTTCTTTCTGAGAGTGATCAGGTTTTGATCATAAATTTAAGAATTATGGCATACAATTTAAAATTTATATAAGAAGTACACAGGGTAAAGGATCAAAATTCTTGCCTTTTCAACCAAGTGCAAACCATACCAAGCCATTTGTTGATCAAGTACATCACATCACCTGGAACAACTAGTCAGCTCACACAGTTTAAACCAAATCAGTATTGAAGTGGTTGGTAGAGTTATTAATGGCCCATATTTAACCAGTGGTCACTGAATTGTAGATTCAGGATCGATACTGTTAATACAACAGATACACCCCAGTGCCAGGGATTTAGGAAATGTTAATAAACACCTGAATATTTCTAAACACATTTCTAGCACGGTTGTGGTTACTGCTGTTTCCATCCCAAGGTCTCAGCACCAGATGCAAATTATGCTTCTTTTTAGACCATCCACCTCCCCCAAAACCGACAGTCACAATTAGTAATAAAGAACTGTGAAGTATCTAGGTTCTTGCTCACAAACCAAGCAAGTAAACTGAGTTGTTACAGATTATCCACTTAGCTGTCACTGAAATGAACCCAAAGACCTCAGATTTAAGACACTGCTCTTACAGACTCCTACAAGCCCCTGTAGGACTGCTTAACTTTAGCACAAGGAGCAGTTCCATTTGGTCACTGACACATAGAGAATAATGACAATAAAGGCATATTTGCTAGATTGGTACTTCATGTCTTAAAAGTTGGTATATTGAAAGAAAGGTGTTCAACAGTTTGTTTAAACATGTTGATTACCTTGACTTCATTTGAATGACAATTCAATTTGTAGTCTTTTCATTCCAAGAGTGATTCAGCAGCTACTTTCTACAAGCCTTACAAACCATTTAAAAAGTATCTAGAACTACACCATGGGGTTTTATTTTTATTTTTTTTTAAATAGCATGAATATTTGATTAGTCAGTTCACAAGGTTTAATTAATACACACACAAAGTTTAATTTGTAATGAGGGAATCTAAGAAAAACCCAGCAGCTTGCACAGCTTGGGAGCTAGTATTTTCAAACTCTTCAGTGGCACAAGAAGGTATATCTGAGATTCCAAGCCTTGGCTTTTCAAGATTTCCAAAGACTCAGCCTTAAAAAGACTTATGAATAGAAAGTACAGGCTCTCTACATCCTCAGTACCAGCTTCTGACTCTTGCAAAGCGACACTCAAATGCTGTGAAGATTGGCAGACACAATTGTTGGTTCATTGAAGATATATATCATGGTCTCTGTACCATGCACCTCTGTACCATGCACCTGTGCATTTCCACAGTTGAATCTGCAGCACAATTTTAGAGATGTTAAATATATAATTCCATATGTTGCAATTTAAAATGAGAAACGATTTTTTTCAATTTCTGTCCATTATAATAAGCCTTAAAACCCCCTAATTTCCACAGAGCAGTTCTACCACGTTCTCTATCAGCTAGAACATTACAGAAAAACATTGTACCTTTTTCTACATCAGCCTATTAATTCAGCAGAATCACCTTTTCAGATTTAGAGATATATGTGCAATATACTATTTCCAGTCCTAGTTCACCTCTGTTCAGGGCTGGAACAAACCTATATAAGAATTGCCAACTGGAAAAATACTGGTAGGGCCACAGATTTGCCAAAGGCTGGATTACACCATGCAACCATAAAAAACCCCAGGAGCATGTTTTAGGCACTCTTTCTGTCCTTGTCTACTGTAGCAAGTCATATTAAATATAGAGCTAGTTCAGTAGCAGCCTTTACTGACACTCACCAGGAGCAGCAAGGGACATTTTAAGGTAGATCATGACTGTGGGCAAACTCCTGATCTCAGTCTCTCTCGCTGGAACACCGTTGACTCCAGTGGACAGGGGTTGAAAGGTGGTTAGAATTTAATTGCCTTTGTTTGGAAAATAATTACATTTCAGAATATTAAATGGCAACATAGATTGACACTTTGGACAGGCAGCATTTTAACTTTCAAAGGAAAGTTACAGCCAGTGAAAATCACTACTACCTGCCACAAACTTGCAGAGAGAACTGGCCATTCCCACAGGATTATGTATTCAGCTGCCATTAGATTAGGTGGATGTTTTCCTTGTGGGTTTTTGCAGCCTGTCCTATTATGAAAACTGATGCAATAGTGGTTTGAAGATTGACTCATTGAATTGCCTGTAAAACACAAACTTCCCTGGAACAGGATATACATTAATGCACCAATCCATCTTAGAGAGCTTATGAGTAATTGTCATGGCACAATAAAATTGCTTTGAATAAAAACCAGTTAACTTCCAAATACCACTCCAGCTGAAACTAACCATGAAGTCTACGTAATAGTAAAGCCAACAAATAGAACCTACTGGGAAGAAGCTTAGGCTATCACAGCAAGCCATGACACATACCCTCCTCTCTATAAGCCTTGTGGATCCATGACAAAGAAACAAAATGTGATTAATTCCCTTATGCAGTCCACCAGTCTCTAGGTACCGGGTTGTCCATCTGTGCCTGTTGGTTGCTAGCACAGGCTGGAACAGAAGTTTGGATTATCTCAGCGGCAACAAAAGAAAAGGAACTATCCCACTTGAGGAAGAAAAACTTCCAGTGCGGTTTGCACTGTCTCTGCTCATCTATCCCCTGGCCCTGCCAGCTTAGTCAAGAAAAGTTCTATGCTAACAGATTAAGCAACACAGAAGAATAATTTTGCATTTGAAGTGAAATGTGTGATGGATATACCCACAAATAGTTCAAGACCAACAGAGAGCCCAGGAGTATTACTGCTAAAATGCTCCTCCAAGGGGGCACACAGGATTCTGCTGTTCTAAAATGAGTTATGCATAGTATGAAGACATATGGAACATTTCAAGCCTCAGTTGCTTTGCAGGTGACCACTGCTGGTTCCTGGGAACTTTGGGTCCTCCCAAACCAACAGAGCTCCAAATGGAGTCATCTCATTCTCAGATGCAAGGCAACAGGTTAACAAGAGACATATGAAAAGCAGTGATGGCAATTCTTCAGAAACAGCCCTGCTCAGAAGAAAACCCATACTTTATCACTTTTTCTTTGCACCTTATTATGAGTGGTAAAACCCTCTGTACTGTGGGCATCAGTAATTGCAAAGCAAACATGTCATGCAATCTTATTCTACAGCTCTGTTTCCTCCATGAATCTCAAAGTACTGTAGAAAGGAAGGAAAATAATGCTATTCCTGTTTAAAATGGATGGTTCCTGTTTCACAGACGTGGTTACCATGCCACAGGTTCCCCTCAGAGAGCAGAAATTCTCCCTCAGTGCAGCTCTAACTATAAAGAGAATCAGCCCAGTGATGCAAGTGCACCGACACGCACAAGGGAGACGAACACATGGCTTCAAGCATTTTATTTCAAAGTCTGTATCTCTAGAGGATGTGTGAAGATTAGAGATCTTTCTCACAGACACACAAGTGCAAACACCTGTATGTTCTTTGGGATTTATTGTATACAATGACTTTTTTTCCCTTATGTTTAACCAGCACATCTTCCCTACAATTGGAAATTGTTAGAAAACTGCAGGAAAGTGGAGTTGGGAGGGAAGCAGGAGAAAAAGAGAGTATTTACATGCTGCTTTAAATATTTTCCAGATTTGAGGTTTCAGGGTAGGGGGAGGAAGAGGAGGGGCCAGTTTTTCTGAAAACTGTGGGAATTCAAAAGTCAACATCTGTAATTTTCTAAATGCCAAAATTCAGTGCCAAAACAGGTGGTTTGCATTTGGTTTGCATTTTTTAAGTGAACATAAGTTTGAATATTGTCACTTCATAACAAAAATTTCTGTTTAAAAAGTGCTATAAAGAATTTAATTTTCCTTTTTCTTGAGTTTTTTTGAAGGAGGTATGTGGATGTTACAGGCCTGGGTGCAGAGAGATTTCAGTTTCCTGACAGGCGTCTGTGTGAAAGCAAGGCTTTCTCAAGGACGCTGCAGGAAAACAATTCAGAAGTACTGTAAACTATGGTCTTGTTATGAGACCAAAGAAGAAAATATATGAGGTAACAGTTACTGGGTCCAGCTAATCCCTCCGGGGGGTGGCTGGTCAGTGAACCAATGACCTTATGTCAGTCCAGCATGCTAAGGTATATAAGCACCTTTGTAAAATAATAAAGAGTCGTTTTTTTCATCTACATAAAACCGTCCGTGTTGCTGGATATCTGCTCACTAGCGACAGAGGTATCCCCAGGGTATTTTTAGGAGGAAAAAAGAAGGGGCATTCTGACCTCTACCTCCAAGCCTGGCTAGCCTGCAATGAAAACAACTCTTCTCACAGTCTTTATTATGCTGTGCTAGGAAAAAGATGACTAAAGAGGATGTTAGAATATTCCCTATTGGAAAGAATTTGAAGATATAATGAATTATGGGCATTGCAGATGGTACCTTTTACCACTTATAATTTATGGAGGAACAGTAGGATACAAAACTGAAGAAAAGAAGAGTACCTTTCTCATTTATAATGTAGAAATGGTGTATTTCTTATAAATGTATAGGTCTGAGTTAATTTTTATTATTTTTTCTGATACGATTGTTATAATGTTTAATAAACTTTTTATGATCAATACTTGACATTTTGCATCTTAGTTGCAAGTTTTTGAAAGGTGGTATTATACTCACTTGAAAGAATATTAGAGCAGGCCGTGCAAACATACATATGCAATGGTACATGCCTCTGTATTTTCATTTTTAATCAATTTTAATACAGCATGCTGTAATATAAAGGGTGGAAAAGAATTCTAAAGACAGATTTTCCTAACTATTTGCTATATTTGCTATATTGAAAATGTTGCTTTGTGAATGATACACTTGCCATGTTTGCAAGGAATGCAAAATCTTCTATAAATTTTGAAACTAATCACCTGGCTTCTGCAATCCAATTCCTTTGAAAGGATTCCTGCACCACGGCGGTGACATTTATGCAAATATGCCCACTGAGATGAGCCTAAAAGGCTGAAGAGCAGTTAAAGGGATTTTTTTGTGCAATGGATAAGAATAATCTGAGAGGAGGAAAAATGCAGTTTCAAACCAGAGTTAGTGGCGGGGATCCTGTGCAGAGAAAGAGAGCAGGGAGGGAGAAGGGAATTGTCTCAGGATTTAAGCTAAGAACTACTAGAATTGCTTTGTGAAAGGCAGAAATAGCTCTGGTGTCTGTTTTTGTCTTTTGCAACATGTCTAAATAGCACAGTATAGCCCAGGGTCAGATTTTCTAAAACACAGAGGATGTAGATAAGACAATTTGGGAGGAAAAGGGTGTTATCTGTTATCTAACTCCCATTGTGAATCAGGAGGTGAGCAACCCATTTTAACTTTAAAAATCAACCCTCGCCCCCATGTGCAGAATAACTGTGTATGAACAAGTAGCATTTTCTCATAAAATTAACCCTTCAAGCAGCGATCACGTGCAAGAGCTGTTTGGCAGAGAGTAGAGTGCAGTAGGGGCACCAGAGTACAGCAAGACATCACTCCTTTTCACTGTGAAGTCTGCACCCTCAGCTGTCCCTTCATAACAACAGTGCAGGAAAACGCATCCATCATGTTGGGTTCCTTCATAGCTGGGCTGAGTCTGTCATTTCATGGGCAAGAAGAAAGCCCTCCATTTTCTGAAAGAGTGATTTTTGTTCCCTGTGTCTGGACCTCAGCCCCACACTTTCTGCAGGGCTGAAGCAACCTCATATTTTTCCACGAATTACCAAGACTCAGACTTCATCTTCTGGTGGGGTTCATTCACCCATGACCACATTTTCTGGGGGTGACAAGGTGTCTCTGGAAGTGGCTGAGCTGTAAAACCCATTTTCTCCAGGGAGCCAACACTCACCCTTTGGTCCCGGAAAAGCAGGGATGTGTCACCCATGGCAGAGAGGGGGACAGAGCACGTGTGGGAGCTCCCTGCACTCTGGGTCGGCTCCAACCCAGGCTGTCAGTGTGGAGACCCACCACAGAGGGATCTTATGTTTACAATTAAATGTATTAACATCACTGTCCCTGAGGTGACTTCAGCTTGCTGCCTATGGGACAAATAAATCCCACTTTACCTTGGGAGCATGTGTTAACGTGGACAAGGTGGCTTTGGTCTGAGACAAGGCAAAGCACTTCTTTGCTTGGAAAAAGGTCAGAGCAGAACAGCAGGTCTGGCCCAAAAAGCTCTCTCCTGTTTCCATTGGGATATTTTCTGTTATTATGCAATTTTAAGAGTAATCAAAACCAAATTATTCCAAGCAGCACCTAAACGAAGTTAAGGAAGAGGTTAATATAAACTACATGGAAAGACATACAATTGAAAGAGTTTTCACTGTAAGCAGATGAGAATGGTGAGGCAGTGAGACAAAGGAGAGCACATACCTCATTCAGCAGGGAGCTGGTGGGAGTGGAACAGCTTTCTGAAGTGAGACTGGAATGTCACTCCATTCCCCTAGCTATAAACCTACATGTCACAGTCCCCCATGATGCTTTTCAGTGGCTCAGGAGTGAGTTTTCAGTTCATAACTTAGTTTTTACTGTTTGGATCAAGCTTCCCCCTCCCTAAGTGTGTGGTAAGACAGGTATTTCTGATTCATTAAACACAATATGTTCACATGTGCACTGTGTGCTTCAGGACCGGAGCCTTATTTCAGTGTTTACTAATATTTACAGAACACTATTTACACTTCTCTTAACAATCACAAAATTGTTACTCAGAAATTTGCTTTTTCCTTCAGAGTCATCATTCTGAGTTCTTTTGTTTCTTTCTCCTCGTCTTGTTTGCATTCCCTTTACTTTCCTAACTCATCCTATTTTCTCTCAGGTGATTTACAAAGAAAGTCAGTGACCTTCCACAGTTCAACTCTTGTACAAACTGGATTGAGAGATTTGTGGGCTTTAAGGCAGGGGGTAGGAAGAAGGGTCTGGCTCCTTGGCTGAGGGTGCAGCTTGCCCAGAGCTCTGGTTTGGGCCAGGCACTGTTCGCAGAGCTAAATGACATCATTACTTTTAGCTGCCCAACAGTTAAGCTGGCTATATCACCAGGTTCTCAAGAAATTGTTACTTCTTCTCTGTCCCTTTGTTTTGACGCTTGCCTCTATTTTACTGTAACTGGGTGATTAAAATATTTCTTGTAGCATTTCATCATTACTCAGAGCTGAACAAGCGCAGCCAGTGACTAATGGCACATTTGTTGTGGGTCTTGGATACCTGGTGAGCTGCATCGGAGCACTTATTTCCCAGCATCCACTGTGTTCAGAAAACATTGTGAAGAATGGGGCCTTTGTAATAGAGATTAAAAAAGCCCTCCTCTGAGGTTTGTAAGCATGTTTGCTTGCAGTGTGTTTGCAATAATCATATCTATTATTCCTGAACTTGTGAGCCCTCAGCTATGTCTTGGCACCTGCATGCAGACATTGTATAAATAAATAAATAAAGAAGTATATCAGATTTTAAAGCTGCTCAGGACTGGACTAACTATTGCTTCCTGGCAATATCTTAGATAGCAAATTTATTGGCACAAACAGTCATTAATTAAAACAAGTTAGAAGTGGCTCCAATAGAAGTCTATTTTAAATTGGTATCATACAAAATCTCAGTAGAAGCCCAGTTCCCTGAGGCATAGACATCTGATCATGGAATGTGCTGGAACACTTGCATCCAGTAAACACATGCTCAGCTTCACACATTTGTATGATATTGAATACTTGCAGAGAATTGACATTTTGAAGTGCCACTCCCCATCCTAAAATTCCTTGTGCGCCTGCTACAACACTCTCCATTGTGGGCTTTCCATCAGCCAACAGAAGAAAACCTCTCCCCCAAAACATCTCACAAGGAGAAGGGATGCTGGTGTCTCTGTTACTGGGAATGTCCAGAGGGAAATGGATGGATTTTAGCCCCAACAGAGAAGCTTCTCCCCATCCCTGCCGGGTTAGCAGACAGGCTCAGCCACAGTCTGCTCCACATCTGGTTGTCTGCTCCAGCTTTTGGCACCGAGTCTGCATGGATATTTGCAGTCTGTTGAGTGGTTTGATGAACATGTCAGTGTGATGGTCAAGCATGTCAGTTTTCATTTCATGTAGCATTGCCAAAGTATTTTTTTTTTTTAAAGTAAGTCTATTTTGAAACTCCCCTTCATTCTTCCGCGATGGCTCACAGATTATTGAAACTCATTTTGGGAAGGTTGAAGTGGCCTTGAAAGCTTAACCTCCATTTTTCACGGGCTGCTCAAGGAATTTTCCACTTTTCTCCGTGCTGAACTATACAACAGGCAGATGGAATGGCTGTCAATGTTAAGCTTTGCACATACAAAAAAAAATTCCCAGCAATGTTCGCATTTTGCAATGTTTATATGTAACTGCAGAACAGGCTTTGTCCCTGTTGGAAGGGGCTGGATCTGAACAGCAGGAGAGCTGTCCCACAACAGGGGAGTACTCTTCAAGTGAAGACAGTAAACAACAAGGAAGGAAAAATGTACAGGTGAGGACACACAGGAAAGTTAATTCTTATTTTTCTTTAAAGAGAATTGGTTAAACTCAATTAAAGTCCCACAGATACATTTTCCTCTTCCAGCAGGATTAAGTGCTAGCACCCACAGAGGTGTGTTTAACAGTATCCACAGGTCAGTTTTATTCAATTTAATTAATTAATTTGGCATTCACTCTTTAATTAAATGCAAGCTCACTTTTTAAATATATGATCTGTTGAGAAGCCTTAAGTGAATAGCGCTTCTAACAAGGTTGGGTTTTAGCTAACTTGAACATGGGAGAAATAATTCTAGAACACTGGTGTTGCTTAAAGAGAAGGGGCTGTATGAGGAGCTGGTACAAGAGAGTGCTTGGCTTTGTTTTAAATTACAAGCCTTTCTATGACTTTTCCTATCATTTTTTGTATTCCAGGTTTCTAAGGAAGAGTTCAAGATGCAATTGAATGATAAGAATGTCTCATGGTTTGGTAAGGAATAATTCCGTTTCTGTAGATCTGTAATGACTTCAAACTTATCAAAAACAAGACCAAGCACATTCCCTTAGAGCAATGTGCTTCAAGCAGGGCCTGCTTGTCCTGAGGTTCCATCCCAGGTACCAAGAATGGACAGAAAGTATTGCATTCATTTTTACACCAAGAAACATCAGTGCTTTTGGTTCAGTGAGCTGAAAACTCACAGAGATTCAAGGTCTATTGGATGACTGGATGACTACAGCTTTTAGGAAAAAGAAAAACAGATAAGACAGAGAGACTAATGACTAGTTCATTTATGGTACAGTTGCGTATGGCTTGAACCCCCAACCTGTGGTATTTGCAGGATGCATGAATATATCAGTGCATAGCAACCTTCCAAACTCTTAAAAGGCAGAGGTTGAATGGAAATCTTCACTTTCTTGAATTGCTGTTTATTTTCTGAGAAACTTTGGGCAGCTAAGATATGATTCTCCAAGGGGTTATTAGACATTATCTTAATCCAACAAAGCACTTTAGCACCAGTCTTAGGAGCTCTGCTGGATCTTTAAGCCAGAGGGCTCTGCAGCACCTTGGTTATGAAATGCCACATGAAAGCTGCTGGTGAGGAACAGGAAAATAAAGTAATTCCAGTGCTCTAAGAGTTAAAAGCACAGCTGCAGCATTCCAGTAACAACATCCCGGAAACCTCAGCTCCCATAAGAACACATTGACCACAAAAGTCTGTCTAGCTTAAACACAGCAAATTGATTACTGCTACTTTTTTTAAAAGTCCTCTCTAGTGACAACACATTTATGAAGCAGATTTGTAGCCACAGTTATGGCCAGTATCAAGTGGATTTCCTCTCTGCAAAGAGAGAAGGATAGCAGCAGACACAGTCCTCCAAATGTCTTGTTCAGCCTTTTCTTTCAAGTCCTCAAGAAGGCGGAAGGTGGGCATCAGCAGCCATCACCTTCCACAGTGATCCCAGCTGCGGTTCACCATCACCCCCCACACCATTAAGCCAGTTTTCAGGCTGGTTTGCCAACCTGGCAGCACTGTAACTGTGTCACGTTCAACACCCAAGCATGTCCTTCAGTCAGACGGCTGGTTCATCAATTCACTTGGGAATGATAGGATATACAGATTTTCGATGGGTTGCCCTAATGGCCTTCATTCACTCGGCCAAGGGCTTTCAGGCCCGGGGGGTGGTGAAGTGCTGACTCCTATGCGGACAGTTTTACCTCGTTCATCAGGGTCTCTCCACAACTCCTTCACACCACAATTTTCTTATGGCCCTGTATGGTCAGCTGTGTACTCTACCCCTTCTCCATTTCAAGGGAAACGGTTTATGAGCCAACACCTCCTCCTCCTCTTCCGGTTTCTACTTCAAGCAGTATGTTGATCAGAACACAACATGTCTGACCGTATTCTGCCCCAGCTCTTAAATACCCCACTTCATATCTTCTGCAGGCCTTTGTGTCAGCCATCTTACAGTTTCCTTACCTTTTTCTTTCAAAAAAAAAAATAGAGGTTGTGTTCTTTGCTGCCTTTCTGCCACCACCACCCCTTCGCAATCCTACCCAAGGCACTCAAGAGCTATTAGCCAGCTGCTGAGCTCTCCAGAAACCTCTCCCCGTGCTGCAGCACCAGGGACTCTCTGAGTTCCCATCATGACCCTTTTCCCTGAAGACTCCCTTCCCAGCAAAGCCCAGCATACACTGGCTTCATCCCACTGCAGAGCTCTACGTCCAGCCTGCAAGCCTGTGCTTGCTGCAGGCATGATCAGGGAGCAGAAACATACCGACACTGAGTAAGTCTGTGTCCAAGCCTGTGTTTCTGCCCCAGGGCAGTGCTTTCCCCTCCAGGGAGGCAGAGAGAAACCTTGGGCCAGTGGTGGCCAAGCTGACAGCCCCACTGCAGTGCGGGTGGAGCCAAAACGCCAAAGAGGGAGGGGGACACAGGGTAACAGCAGCAGGTGGGCAGCGCCAGGCTGGCCTCAGAGACTGAACAAGGTGGAATGGCCCCTGCAGCCAAAGTTTACATGACACCTGATCCAGGCTAATAATGAAATATAAATGGGAAGATCAGAGCCCAATTTACTTTTAAGCATCAGACCAAAACCCACGATCTTAGACAATGCTGTGGCACTTGTAGACTAAGGAGAAGTCATCCTCCAGGACTATTACTTGGGTTTATTGTCCTCAGCAGGAGGTGACTTGTGTGCCAGTGCAGAGATGTGCACGAAAGAACTTGATGTGCCTCCGTAGGTATCTGTGAGATGGGAAACTGCTTCCTTCTGGGTGGTATTGATTTCATCTTACTGATTCCTCCATGGCACCTTGACAAAATTCAGATTTATCCAGATTCTGTCTGGTATTAAGTATTTCAAAAACACATACGTATGCCAAGACCAGCCTGAGAAAAACTGTGTGTGATCTGAAGAATACACACATTTTTCCTACTTTTGAGATAGCTTATCTCAATGCATATCTCCTATTTTTAATGATTACAGCCTCAAATGGCCATGACGTTAACAGAGCACAGATGTGATATTTAGAGCAGCAATTATGCAGCAGTTGAGACAGGGTCTGTAAGCAGAAGCAATACATTTTATTAGTCTTGCTGCTGTCACAGGAAGAAACAAATAAACTCTGGTCTTGTGTGCACTGGACATCTTCTAAATTTCTTTAGTTTACTTCTCCTTCTCTACAAACCATGACCTTGCATCTCATGTAATAGAGGTAGGTTAACAAACTATAGGTGAAAATGAGAAGACAAAGTTGTTTCCATCAAAAATAAAACATATACACACACACCATTTTTCAAATGTTAAGATGTTAAGTAAAAATTCAGGATTCAGGATTCAGCCTGTTTACTCCACCTGAGGTCTTAACATCTGAAATATAGCCCAGTTGATATTTCTGACTTTTTGCTTCAATTTTTATCAAAATCAAGCAGCCCAGAAGCTGCTTACCAGCCCATCTATTTGTGCCAGACATGGAGAAAGCACATCCTTTTCTGCTAGTTCTACTTTTCCCCAACACATCTTATGGTACTGTTTAAATCTTGATAAATAGCTATTCTATAAAGCATTATAACTGTAGAAAATTGGAATTGAAATCACAAATATGAAATATTTAGATTCCTGATTTGGATCAATCTGTGATTCTATTTCTGAAACATATGCAAGCACAGATATAAAAGGAAAGGAATTATTTTGAGATGCCAAAAGTCAGCAGTAACTGCATCTCACATTATTTCTTTCAACTTTGGCCAAAACCTTTGCTTCTGCTAATACCGAGGAAACTTGAAGGATGCAGCAAAATAATAGAAGGAAATTCTTGCTTGGCAACAGTTTATTTAAAAGCCAGTTCAGCCATAACCTGTGGTAGGTGAAGAAGGCACAGCCTTGCTCTTGAGAGGGCAGCTGAAGGCCCTAAATACCAATACAGTGATCACTGAGCTGTAATTTACAGCTTGATCTGAAACTTTCCACGAACAAAACCACAGCGGGTGAATCAGAGTTTCCGCCAGGGCAGCAGCAGTGCCACCACTCTTTGTGCAGGGAAAGGTCTAAACCCAGCAGGGGCCAGAGCCTGGCCTCTCGCTGGCACCGGGGACTCAGGCACAGAAACAGGGACCCAGCAGCATCGCCCGTGACCCAGACCCTGGTCCCTCTGCTCAGAGGTGGTCAGGCTTTGGGTCACTGCTGAATGAAAGTCAGGGCCAGCAGACTTTCTGGAAAGCAGTGCCTCCAGACTTTGTGGAGATATGGCTGAGGGCTGACTCAGGGGGAAACATGCCACCTACTTATTCTTGCAGCACCCGGGATTTTCCCTGAAAGCTCCTATTCAAAAATTCACACACGGAGCTTCAGCAATTTACGGGTAAGGAATCGAGCAAGACAAGTGTCATCATACAGAATGAGAAATGGGATCTGCTTACTGGACTTTCTGTCTTTGATTTAGACTTCAGTTTTGACTCAGCTAAGCTACTCTAGATGTCAAAGAAAATTTTGCCTGTAAATCATTTGGTGCTGCTCTGAAGTACTTTGCAAAACAAACTGCGATTTTTCACTGAAACAATATTAGTTTCAGGTTTATGGGATCAATCTTCTAATGGCCGTTCCTACAAACAGAGCCTCGATGATATGCGTAAATTAGCCTCAATGGACTTTTCTTCCCCGGATTTGTAGTTGTCTGGAGTCAGCTTCCTTCCATACATACTATAGAAGCTTTGCATTACTAAATAGCCATTAGTGATGAATACTGAAAATGTTGTAAAAACTTTTTTTTATGATGCTGTTCCTTTACATCTTTGTCTGCAGAGGGAAATGACTATATCTCTTTGGTGTCTGATTCTACTCTTATTTACATTAGTGTTAATTTTTAACAGCTCTATTTACTTTGTTTATCGGTATTATTATTTGTATTGCTTACAACAGAAATTGGAAACCTTTTTTTGACAGCTGGTGAGCCAAATTGTACTTTGTTATGTGACTATGCACCTAAAATTAACCATTGCAATAATCCATTGCATTTAGCAGATTCTCTTTCACAATCCTCTTTCACAATTTTCATTAGTGATTCTAAAGTCCCTTTCCATGAGATAACAAATCTCATTTTGATCAACTTGAAAGAGTCTTTCCTTGAGAAGATAAAGTGTCAGAGCCCTTGTACACATTTACAAGTTAATAAAACTGCACTGTAGCACTGTGCTTGATGTTTCTGAAGATGAGTGAAAGAAAAGGCTTTTTTTGCTGAGTGTGGCCCCAAATATTCTCAGGATGCTTTTATGGCTGTTTTATTACAAATTCAAATTTTATATTGCAGAGGATTTAAACAAATAGATAGCTGGGTAAGAGGTTTTGCATATGTTGCCTTTCCTGGCTTTCTGACAAGATACCAACTATTTTTTTCACAAACAGACAGAAACACTCAGAACAGAACTCTGCAAGCTCCTGCTGTGAAGAAGGTGAGTGTGCTGGATTTAGATTTAATCACATTCTAGTGCCTGCTCACTCATGTAGCAATTTGTCTTTTTGCATTAGGAATAAAATATACAGGCTGTCAGTTTAAAACATGCATTTTCCCTTCTGCTTCTGTTATTCTTTCACTAGCAGGCCGCAAAGTCCATATTCTGAAATGAATTCTCAGAGTTAGGGTATGTTTTCTTTTGGCAGATCAGATTTCAAGGCTTTTCTCCTACACACGTGAGATCTGAAGTTAGCTAAGCCTCGTTCCCTTAAAAATGGGGCTACAAAGGGAGCATAAGAAAAACAGATGTAGACTTCCAGAACAAAGGGGTCAAGTATCCAGAAAGGGCATGGTATCTGTTAAAAAGAGTTCTCATGCTATCATGTATTCAGAGCTATTTTTAATTACAAAAAATGAACACAGGTGAGATGGTTTTTTCTTGTCGGAAGCAAAATGTCTTTCAACTTCCTTTCACTTTCAGGTATCTCTGACTTCTTCTGCCAAAACCAAGAGAAGTCAAGTGAGCAGAAAGGTCACTTGCTGCTGATGTAGGGTTCTGCAGTTCCAAGACCCTCGGTATTGGCAGCAAGGTCCATGGCTACCCCTCTTCTGGAAGGGGTGAGGGCACCAAAGGACAGGACAGCATGGGGGAACAGGTGCAGCTTACCTTTCCCCAGGTTCCGAAGGGACGAGTTCCATCCTCAGCCTGCTCACTGATCCTTCATTGGGCATGAAAAGGCTGAAAGTTTGTGAAGCTGAATTTAGATAAACATCACAGACACACAGAGGAGATGAGGTGGAGGAGGAGAAGACCACCCTCTGAGTAATTAATTGACTCAGTCTCCTGAAAATACCCAGCATCTCCATTATGCAATCTCTCGCCCTGTAATTCTCCATTCCTGCGTTTTTGTACTGTCTCCCATCAGTGCTACATGCTCCTGCTCCAGCAATTTGGTGTTGCCTTCCCCCACAGCCTGTTGAACAACTCCAGCTCCCCTTAGAAAAACTAACACCACTTCTACGTGCACTGAAAGCTGCTAAATTAATTCTTCAAACATCTGCCAGAGCATGGGGCTACTTCCGATTTTTGTCAGCATTCAGCCTTCTGGTCATATTGTCAGCTGCTCAGTTACTATCCTTCTCCACTCAAGCCTGTTTTTCATTTCCTGCCACTCAAATCCAGTCTCTCCAGCCCGCTTCCTGAGAAGGAAAAAGAAAATAAAATTATCATAATATCCTTTCCCAAATTTACAAAGAATAAACTTATCTACCAAGTGTCAGGCACCAAAACTACACACATCTAAGACATATTTTTACTTGCACACTGAGCAGCAATGTACACTATCTCAGACATATTCAGAAAGAAGAGAGCTTTTTGCAACATCTGCATTTCCAGCTGCATATTCATTCTTTCTTTTTTTTCCTGCATGGAAATTTGTACATAAAATTTATTTTTATATATTTATATTAAAATAATGTATAAGTATTTGTAAAATATATAAGTGTTATATATGAAATAATGTGATCCTTCTTTGATCTACAATCATAACCACATTTTAGCAGACAAAAAAATATAAACATTTCCTAACAGCCACGGGGAAATGAAAAAAAAAGTTTGCCTATTAAACAGCACCACTGTTGATGAAAACAGATTGCAGTGACTTGATGTTTACACTGTCTGCACCACTTGACCAGACATGTTTGCTAGGGGCTGAAATGCAGCCTAAAATGCTGGGCAGGGGGCATCTTTTACTGAGGAAAAGGCAATTGAAAAGGTAGCAAGGCTTTAGTCAGCTTTGAGTTTCCCTCACAAACCCACGAGCCCATGCAAGGTACTACTAAAAGCAAGAGAGATGTCTTCTGTGGCAACAAGCTGCTTTTAGTACCAGACACCCAAAAAATGCCACAATATTCATTGCAATAGTGTCTCTCAATACCAGAGGGTTATCGCTATGGCTATAAACAAGGCAAGGCCTCTAGGGGAAGACAAATTATGTAATTAGACTAGTTGGTGTACTTGAAGAAATGAACAAGCTTTGAGGAACACAAGCTCTTCTTTAAGGCACTATCTGAAACCACTTCCTGCCTATTCTTCTGACCCCAGCCACTCCTCACTCCTCAGGACAGGCTCCCAGCTGGGCTATTGCCACACAGACGTCCCTGGCCATGGACTGCTGGGACTGTGGCAGTGAGCAACCTGGAGCCTGCAGCAGGATGGGAGAACACATGGAGACGGGAGATGTTGGCATGTCCCCTGGCCCAGGTGCCCACAGGAAAGCCATGTCCTGTGGTTTCCTCAGCTGTTACCCTCAGGGCTTTCTCTAGGGCTCCTGCGGGGCAGGTGTGCACGGTGGTCCAGCACAAGAAAAATGTGGGGAGTTTCCTGTGTGCCTCCCACTCGCAACCCTTCCAACCAGAGGCAGAGAGGGCACCACTCTCCTCCTGCTCCCAGGTAAACCCACCCCTCACCCTGTCCTAGCCCTAAGGGACCCTCCCCTCCTGACCATGCCATAACTCCCCTGAGGTTAAACGCCCTCAGGGCCCTGCAGGCAGCACTTCGAGTCCCCATCCCACATCTGAAGTGGGGAATTTTTCTGTACAGCTGCAGGGGAATCACACGTGGCAGGAGGGCTCTGCTGTCTTCCTGCCGCTAGAGCCACGGTGAGGAAAAGTGCTTCCTTAAGGAAATAACCCCAACCCCTTAGAGCAGTGGGAGTGCTCCTGCCCCTGCAGCAATGCACACGCCTTGTTTTTCAGAAGAGGAGCGGAGGATGTGTGAGGATGGCTGTGGGTGACAGACAGCCCGGGGCAGGTGCCACAGTGCCAGGAGAACCCAGCCTCACTCCCAGCCTGGCTCCCAGGGAGTGATGCAGCTCACAGCAAACAAAGATGCTACTTTCCTAGCGTGCTGGGGAAGAGGCCTCTCTGGTGACCTGTCACCACTGGCTACAGGAGATTTTCTGACTGGGGAGCTGGCAGCTACCTCCAGCAGCCCATGCACTGCTCTGCCTGTGCCTTTGACAGTTCTCACCTTCTCTTAAATGCCTCCTTGGCTGAAATGCCAGCCCCATGTTGCAACTACCTCCCAAAGCCTTTCAGGTGCTCTTTTCCTGCATGCTGAATCTCCCCAAGTGAAGCCTGTCCCAGCCTGCACACATCCTTCTCACTGTGCTTCCCATCCTGGTGTCTGACCTTACTGACAGGTTACATAATGCAAAATGTTATCAGAAGCTCGTGCAGTTTGTAATTTTCCCAAGATCCCAATTTTTGGCACACGGCAAGGTTTTGTCTTTCTGTTTTATTAAGCACGGTTCTAGCTGTTGTGGAAGTAGGAGGATTGAGAAAGAAATGCTGTCAGTCTGGAAAATTAAGGGCAACCTCAACCAGAATCCATAGTTATTGTTTAAAAAAAATACATTATGTCAGGTGGTCTCAAGATTTTTGAAGCATTGGGGGTGGCAATAAAAAAATAACAACCTGCCTCTCATGCCTTAAGTCTGGAGAGAGATGTGTCTGCATTGCCAAAGCACAGCAATAGAGATTTCATTCTCATCCTGTTATCATCCATCATCACTCCGCCAGGCACAGACACACACACACACAATTTCAAGCGGTCTGGGCCACATCCTTATTTAGAAAATAGTCTCAGCTTCCTTGTGCTTTTGCTTGGTGCCTGCTCATGCCACGCAGCACATTAACATAACAGCTGACAGAATTAATCAGCAGTAATAACAGCACTTGCATGACTTGACCCGTATAATCTATTTGAGGACATCTCTCCCCTGCCTGTTCTTTCACTCACTCTCTGCGTTCATGTCTAGTTCACTTATTTTTACCTGTCATCTGCAGATCAGTTTAAACGTGCTGCAGCACTTGTGTGATTACTGAGCCACACAGCACAAGTTACTTTTGGCAGTGGCTAAACAAAGCGGGTCAAAGACAGCTGCAAAGCTGTTCTTAGGCAGCCTTTTTTTTTTTTCTTTCTCTTAATGAAGACCTGTATTGGAAAAATGTCACCAAAAAAAATATTCCTCCCTGCCAAAAATCCAATAAAGTTTTGAGAAAAAAAAAAAAATTAACAGGCAAAGCTAAGAAACCAAAACCAAACCGAAAAGACAAAAAGCAAAACAAAACAAAGAAGGGAAGAAAAAACTACTCCCTGGAAATGACCACAAGAGTTATTATGCACGAGGGAAGATACTGCTCTTATGTCCTGGTGTGTTATTTTTGTTAACAAAGTATGCTTATGTGATCAAAGGTCACAAAGGGGAAAAGTTCAGGCTTGGGCAATGAAATTTTTTACAGATCTGTGAACCTTCCTTATGAGAAGAAATGAAAATGCCTGATTTTATTTCATGTGCAACAAAGTAAATGATAAGGACATGAGTAATCCTGTAAAGGGCGAATCAGGAAGAAATAAGGCAACAATTGCCATTTCAGCTACAACCCAGGTAGAAAGATGGCTTTCTGCCTGGACTGATGGTAGAGACGAGGCAAGGCAAGCAACAGGAAATTTCTTCTCATGAAGCTACCCATATGCATGCTTTTCCCTGGGAACATTGGTTTCTATTACTTCCTGAGGGCTTACCCCAGGAGACTTGTATTGGTGGGATCATCTGAGGAGAGACTGCATGGCATCTCAGCTGACAAGCTGTGAGAGCAGAGCTCCAGGACTGGGCTGGCCCTTCCTGCTCCCCCGAGCGCAGGTGACACCCGGGATGTGCTGGGAGAATCTGATATTGTGACTGATATGGAAGAGGATCCCTTTCTGCCCTTACCTTCTCATGCTCAGGGTGTGACTGTCTATCCTTTATTAAGAAAGTTAAAGTACAGGCAGATGTAATTTCCTGTGCCACTCTTAAGTTTGAAAGCAGAGAAACACATGCAAGCAAGGCATGGCCCAGGAGACCTGGTCTGCTGCCAGGTAATGCTGCAAATTTGAGGGGGTTTCTCAATTAGGCAATTACAGAACTGCTCCGCTTGAGTAGGCTAATGATTATTAGATACGTTCGCCACCTGAGTCAGAAATTTATTTCCCTTCCTTATCTCCACATTGTTGTGATAGATCTCACTTGCACAATTTTTGCCTATAAAGGTATTGCAGGTAAAGATGAATAAATTAAACCTTACCTTAATAAATACAGTTTCTACTCATTTGGCCTATATACTATCCATTTCCAAATGCCAGTTTTTCCAACTGTGTTTTATTAATAAATTTGCTCAGTTTACCTCTTATTTCATACTTGGTGCAATGCCTGTGGAGCTGCCCAGATAGAGTTGTTTGCAGAAATTCTGTTTTCTGGCTTTAGGAGATGATTAAACTTCAAAAGGAGGTGAGCATTATTAGGTCAGGTTATAGAAACAAGCTCAGTCCTTCAAAAGCTGCACATCTTAACATTGGTAAATCTTCACTGCTAGTGTGTTGCAAAAAGCAAATCTGAAAACAGAATTTCTTGGTTTTTTCTTTTCTGAGCCCAAGTAAAGGGAAAGAGTTTTTGATACAGATAAACAAATTTGGAATGGGTGGGAAAGGGTTTGGTTTACTTTTGATTTTTCCTGCATAAATTCTCCTGACAGTCCTTAATGACAACACTCCCCTGAGACTTAAAGCTGTTGATCCTAATTAGATTTGTTAGAAATATCAGCTTTTTGGATAGGCACTCTGGTGTCTCACTGAATGTTTGAAGCAAACCACTCACCAGTGGAAGGGTTTCTGCAGGTATTTTAACCCACTTTAATTTCCCCAAGGGGCTTCTACAGGCAGTCACACAGTGGCCAGTAACAGTGCCTTTGGCCTGTCACGTTTTCTTTCCTGAATCCAGTTCTCTTGGCTTTCCTGGGTCTGCAGAACCTGGATCCTCTGGAAAGTTCCAACACCACCTGAGAGCAACAGAGAAACTGGAAGGGGCAAATATATTCAGAAAGCGTCGCTTGCTTCAGTTCAATGTGAAAAGAGCCGGCCAACAGAAGTCGGCTGGGAGGCTCAATCCTTTACAGGGCATGGAAGAGGATGTGCCAACTTTTCATAGGGTGCAAGGCAGAAAATAGCCAGCAAGCCATGGCCAGGAAAGGGGAAAGAACCGTGTAAAACTCTGCACAGCTGGAAGACTCCAGTAGCATCAGTAGCACACAGTATGTAGAAAAAAGCCTTGAATTTTTAAAAGAACTTCCAAAAAAGGAAGTGTATTATAAAAATATGCATAAGAAATGAATCTTGCACAGCACTGTAAAAACTTGAAAGAGGGAACAAAAAAAATTAAGGCCAGCAGAGTGAAGAAAAGTGAGAGGAGGTCTTTAATAGACTGGGAGTAAAAGGACTAAGTCAGTGCATATGTTGGAACAAATGGTCAACTTTGAGAAAATCGCCAAATTTTCAACAGTAATGAACAAGAGAGAATGTCTGATATTAGTGGGAAAGTTTGGACAACTTCTGTTCAAGAATTTTACAAGAACTGGCTGAGAACTTTTCTGAACTCCCTCCTTGAATTACTTTTGGTTGTGGGTTTTTGTTTTTCTTCGGCAGCTGTTGGAATGTAGGGGAAAACCTGGGAGGAAAGATGAAGATCTTTTAAGATTGTGCCAATATTGAAAACAGGTAGGTAAGGTGAAAGTTATTATATGGGTCCTTGTCTCTGAATCTTAAAGAACATATCCATATATCTCTCACCAGTCTTAAGAGTGTATCTGTATTGCACAGTGCAGCTCTTGGCTGAGATAACATCTTAGTTTCAGGAGCAATATAGCTGTATCAGTGCAGCCTCTGCCCTATTTTAATTAGCCTGGGCATACCACTGTGCTGATGCAGCTAAACAATTCCCTGTTCTGGAGCTGGTTCAGCTGGAGTTATGTCAGGTATTGTAGCATATTTTGGTATTGCATCACAAAGACAGAAAGGATAGACTCCATATGTCTGGCCGTGCAGTATAGTGCTCAGGGAAGGGGTCATACTTGCACCAGTGAAGAAAACTTCCAGTTGGAAGAACAGGCAACAACACAAGTCTCACTATTCTTCCAGCAGGGTAATTTGTAATTGTCTTCAACAATTGTGCACTTGCAGTGTTAGAAGCAATGATATATGAGCATTCATGTGAAATATGGTTCAGATGTTGCCACTATATCATGTACTACTTTGCACGAGACTTCTTTGTGAAGTCAACAAGACAGAGCCAGCCTTAATGATTTATGCACACAGGACCAAAAGGGAAAAGAAAAAAAAGTTGAGAAAAAACTCTCAATTGGAAAGGGAAATAAAAACAAGGAAGACATAAAAAATCACCACATAACCTAGAGCATGGTCTGTTGAAGAATACAGGATGGAATCCTCATCTGTGTATCATTTTGTTTTTTGTTCTGTAACTGAGTCTCTGCTGAGTCTCTTGGAGTGTTCTGGTATTTATTCCACAGTAACTGCCATGGAAGCTATTATCCTAATTGCACAGATAATTTGTGCAACCCGCAGGCTAGTACTTGGACTTGGCTTTCCCTGCTGCCAACTTTTCTTTTTCCCCCACCAGATTTTCTTCCTTGTTTAGTGCCACACTCCTCATCTTTCTCTTTTCCTCCCTGCTGTGAAAGTATGTTTCTTTTCTTCTCTCTCTAAAGCTCCTCTTGCCTGACAAGACCTGGGGTCCTGCAGAACGGTCTCAGGCTGCTTGTAACTGGGATGGCAGCATCTGCAGCAGCCCCTTGCAGGTTCTGCTGGCTGCCTGGGGCAGTACCCTCCCAGGTTACCTCCAGCAAAGCCCTGCTGGCTGAGAAGCATCCCCGGTTATTCCTGCAGGAGTGGATATATGGCTATCCACTCCTCCAAGGCACCATTTCCTGCTCCCGTGTACCCTTACGATACCCAGTAGATCAGTTGTTGTGGCGTGGCTCAGCTCTGGCATCACTGGTGATGGTATATCTGTGTTGTGCTGAGGTGTCTGCTGGCACAGTGGAAGCCCCTGGCTCTGTATGTGCGTGGTCCCTTCATTTCAAAGAACATCAGTGCCCTGACTTGAATTTATTTAATTTCTTTTATCACAAATTACAAGCAGATAATATTCATGGGAGCAGAGACTAGAGGTAAGCTCACCTGGGCACAACTGGCCCTCCTTCCAAAACAGAACAGAGATTACAGACTCCCATCACGTCCTCAACATTCACAAACTTTCACCCCTAGTTACAAAACATACCTTCAACATCCCTGAATGTGCATGTAAAATCCTAACAGCAAAGCCATAGGAAAAAAAGAACAAGAAAGAAAAGGTATTGTCTGTATCTATGGCTCCTGCACTGAAAGGGGAAGAGTGAGGTAAAGTAGTAAGGGAAGCCCAAGACTTCCATGGTGGCAGTAAGGCTTTCTTTCCCAGGCTAACACCCAATCTGCTTTACCACAAGAATACGGAAGAAAGAAATACAATCTCCATGATTAGTTCCAGAATTTGCAGAGAGATGCTTAGCTCTGCTCTCAGAGAAATGCTTTTGTGTGTTTGCGTGTGCTTTTTAAAGTCTTTGGCAACCTCCCATCACTACAATACATTCACTGCAAGCATACGTGACGTATTAGTAAGTTATATTGTCCTTTACCTTCCCTCACCATGTCAGCAGTATCAGCTTCTGGAATTAATTTGATGTCCTCTTTTTTCATTCTAATTGTAATAAGCCAATCCTTCTCAGCCACTCTTGTGGTATTTTGAGTGCAATATTTCTAACTCCTACCATTTGAAGGTTTGGTGTTTTGTTGGTTTGGGTTTGGTTTGGTTTGGTTTTTTTAATTCTGTTTTCTAGAGTCCTGTAGGTTCCATTTGAAATTAATTTGCCCTTAGGATTGCAGAGAAAAGTGGAAACAAAATTGAAAACTTGTAACAATCCAAAGCAAATGGAAAGAATTGCACAGCTGGTATTTTTCTGTCTCATGATTTTTAGACCTACCTAATCATTTCTGGACTTTTGAATGTATAAGGCTGGTGCACGAGAGCTTCAGTCCCTGTTGGGCTGAGGGGACGTGCTCTTCACATACTGGCACTTCCTAGGGAAGAAAACTTTCCTCCAGAGGTAACTCTGCTGTGTAGTTCAGGATGCTGCCCATGTAAAGAAAGAAACAAATGCTGGGAAACAGCAGATCCAGCTCAAGGAAGGAAGATGTTATCTTTTCCATCAGTAATTATAGGTGGATTTTTGTTTATCAATTTTCTGCCTGTGCTTTTTGTGCTCACTCAAGTATTACCTCCCTACCTTTGCACTACAAAAAGCTTGCACAGAGCAGACACGGGTTTTCATTTATTAGACAAGCATAGCCCACTTCCTCCATTTAGATTTTAACTTCATTGGATAAACGAAGAACTTATGCCTGATTTAAACCTTTACAAAGTAGGAATGAATTCGGTTTGTGACATCCTCTGTTTCTCCTGAGGTTTTTTCAATGCATAAGATCTTGTTACAGCTCTGTAGGCAGAGACCGGGGTCTGTCAGCACAAACTGCTGGTTCATCTGTCCCGTGGACACCTGTGCGCTGCCAAGTCTCCTCTAAGCCAGTTCCCAATCCACACGCTGTACTATGCAGCCCAGTACATATGCATACTTGAAGTAAAATAAGTCTTTTCCTGCATTCTCTGCACGTATTGTGTATCTCTGTTTCGTACAGCTATGGTAGAAGTTATTCCAAAAATGAAGGTGCTAAAAATATCAAGGCTTCAGAACTGAAATAGCATCCACATACTACAGCTTTTTTTTCCCACTAGGTATATGTCCTTCTTATCAAGAAATGTTAGTAAGACTCTGTACACGCCCACATTACACACAAAACACACGTCTTTTTTATAATATATTTTATAACAGCATGTACACAGACATTTAGCTAATAATCATTGGAAGACATGGCACAATACTGCCTCAGTTCTCATATTTAGAACCAAAAGGCATCTTTCTTCCTCTCTTCTTTACTTTCATAAATTAAATACACAATGTGCCCCTTTTGGAAAGTGCACACCACATTTCCAAAATTTAGTCATAATGAAAACCAGAAGGCCATAGTCTGGCTGTTCTGGAGCGTGTGTGTGCTGCAGAGAGGAGGAATAAGGACCATTTCCTCTGTTTGTGTGTCTCTTGTGAATGAAATGATGTCTCTGTGAAATGGTGGGGTTGAGAGGCTGCAGGGTCCATGTCCTGAGATCCACCCCTGCAAGCCCTGTGACTGTGCAAGGTCTCTGCTCATGCTTCAGTTCTGATGGACAGCAGGGCTGGGGGAAAGAAGAACAGGGAAATCCCCCTCACTTTCATAGGAGCAGAATCAGATTATAGAAGCCGTGGGTTGGAGAAGTAGGAAGTGTCTCTCTCATCTCATGTGTGCGTTGATGTCGGGATCCTCAGGAGCGCATTTTGTGCCCAGATCCAAGGGCTCCAGAGGCAATGGGCGTGATGGAGACAGTGCTGGTAGAGATCTGGGACAGCCTCACCACAGCAGAGCGGTGAGTGGGCTGCCAGGGAAGTGCAGGAGAGCCCCTGGCACTGTGGGCCCTCTGGCAGAGGGCACTTGGGGCACCCTGGGCTCCCCACCAACCTCCCATTTCCCAGGTGCCTGAGGAGACCCTGATGCCAGCACCATCTCCATGGGCAGCAGCGGGAATGTGGATCTCCTGCCTGCAGCACAACTCACCCATGAAACAGCAAGGAAGTGGCTGTTATGGTCCACAGAAAATTGGATAGGAATACAGCATACTCTTAGCTAATATACCTAAAAGTCATCTGAAGGCACCGGAGGCAGCCAAATAATTTTTTCCCTCTGTAAATATATATGACTTCCCTGTCTGTGCACGACAGTGCTGGATAAGAACAGCCACACACTGTACCAAAATGTACTTTCCAAACAGTAATCAAATTTGCCTCATTTATATTCACATGCTTTTTGGATCCTCTTTCTGAAAAAATCCATCTCAAAAGTTTCTTTTTGAGACTGCTTGTCTTGAAAGAAAAATGTTGTAGAAAGTCATAAAGGGACTATGTGGGGGTTTGTGACTGAAGATTTGCAGAGACCAAGGGGTCGGCTGAGACAAAACGGTGTCCCAGGCAGGGGTGGATGGGCCAGGAGCCAAGTGCCAGGCTGGCACTACGGAAAAGATACCACCAGGAGCTGGTGCGAGGGCATCCCTCTTTCCCTCGGGGTCTGCCTATGTGGAGACCACCTCCTGCACCTGCAGTGAACTGACGGGATGACTGTGTGGAAAAGGAAGAGTGGCTGAGCCATAAATAAACTCTGCTGCCTCTCAGGGAGACCAGCAGCCCTTTTAGGCTACAAGTAACACCATTAAAGAACATGACTGACAAGGGAAGAATTTCATGGTGAGGGAAGGATTTGTTACCTCCTCTGTGTGACAAATGGAAAAATTTAAGGACAAGAGAGCACTAAACTACATATGCAATCTGCTCGGAGACATGGAAAGTCAAAGGTAATGTACAGCTGACATGCAGAGCACAGGAAAAAGAAAAAACTTTGTTGTGCTAAACACATTACACCGCTCTCCAAGGGCTTGCTGGAGAGAACACTGAAAACTCCAAAGAATGCCAGCATGGAAGCAAGCAGGACTGAACTTTATTTTTCAGGAAGTTCCTCGAATCCAAACCTTAGATTTGACAAAGTAATAAAGGGACAAATTAAAAGACCACTGAAATAAAAAATAATTCCAAGAGTTTTATTCAGTTAATCAGAAAAGAGAAATTAATGTGTGATTAGTGCATGCAGATCAAAACTCAAGATCACACTCCTTAAGCAATAACTGTGGTTACTCTGCTTGCAAAGTATTTTCTTCACAGATAAATAGAACAATCCATACATTCACAGTCTATGAGGGAAATGAGAATTACATTGGAAGTACAAATAAACACATAGCTTTGGCTTGGCACTATGTGCTGCTGAAATACACTTAGGTTTGTGTGCACCAGAGGTGGATCCAGATTCCAGTAATTTTTAACGCTACTTGAAGCTAACTGGCAAGGCAGACCTGATGGTGTTGTTCCCATCTATTTGCCCGTTTGGAGCAAGCACAGGGGATCTATTGTTCAGCCACACTTCCTGCAGTGGATTAGGAATAAAGCTCAGGTTGCTGTCAGGGTGGCTGTGGCAGAGAATCCCTTGACGTGATGAAGGCATTACAATGGCAAAAGAGGAAAAGAGATTTTTATCTAACCATTGTCTCTCCAGCTTTTTCTGCCAGGTAACATTTTTTTCTGCCAGGTAATATTTTTGTATGCCAGGTAACATTATCTCTTTGTCTCTTATAGCTGGATAGCACCTTTTTAATCACAGACAGGCCTGTCTTAATGTGAGACTAAGGATAACATTTCTATCTAGGAGGATTTGGAAGTCATTATATTTAAAAAGAAAAGCTTGGGAATGGGATCTTTAGGAAAATGTAAAATAGTTAAGATATGGCCAAACAAATAGTTGTTATTACATCTAGGCAGAAGACTTTGTAACGAAAATGTTTATGGAGATTTCATACTTAAAGCTTCACTACAAAGGGAAGATATGGACAGTAATGGAGCATGTGAATTAATAGAGCACCAATTACCCAGCACAAGTCTTCTGCCCAGACACCCCTAATGCATAATGGATATGAGTTACTTTATTCCACTTTTTAAAGTAAAATTGGTAGCTTTCCTATGAACACATAAATCCAAGACTTTGCCTTCATGACAGAGTGATGGGGGGCAGAAAAGAGGCAGTCTGCAGAGAAATGCCTGTTTCTAAACTGTTGCCACACTCTGTCCTAGATGAAGGCAGGTGGTCACAGCAGGTCCTGAGGAGGGTTCAGCACGATGCCATGTAACTGTGCTAGGCCTCTCTTATGCTGTCCAGCAGCATATGCACTGTGCTTTATCTTCATTTGGTTTTCAAAATGAGACAGCTGATGTGCAATACGAAGAGGCCAATGCTTCAACTCTAGTGTTAGGCATACTTTTACTGAGTGCTTCATTTTCCTTGCATAACCTTTGTGGGTGCAAAGCACTGAAGATATACTGGAGGGGTTAAAGAGGCCAGGCTAGCCTTCAGTACATACTGTTCCTGTCTTTAAAAAAAATACAGCAAAACCAGTGAGTGCCTTTTCGTCACCGATATTTTACTGTGTTATTACAACTCCTCAAGCACAAATTGCCCTGTTGTAGAAACCATCCTTGGTGCAGTGATGAGAAAGGACCGGATAATGTGAACTAGTAGGAACACAAAGCTCCAGGGTATGAAAGGGGGCAGTTTTTTCAGAGAGTAGTAGAACTTCAAAACTCCTTAATTCAATGCAGCATTAACCCAGCAATAGCTTTCAGAAGTCATACATGCATCTTCTTTATGCAACTCCTGTTCTAATCCAACACTATTCCAAATAAGAAAAACTGTCCCACTGAAATGAAACTCTGTGTGGTTTAAAAATATATCTTGGTGAGGAATAAATTCCTCTTTTGAAAGAAGATAGGAAAAACTGATTTGACAGGCAAAACAGAAAGAGGAGTATCCTTCTTCCCAGAGTAATAACACCAAAAAGACTGCAGGGATTACTGTGAATATTAATATAAACAAACGGGCACTGGAAATTTATACCTGGTATTAATTTGAGTTAAATCATGACCTCCAGGAAGGAAGGAAGGAAGGAAGGAAAGAAGGAAGGAAAAGAAACTTGAATGTTCCATGGTATAATTTTAATCCTATATTACATATCCTACCAACTACAGCTACAACTGTAATGAGAAATAGAAATTTGGAAGTCTGAAGACAGTGAAGTATATTCTACCAAGTAATTTATTCAAACAGTGAAAGAGCATGGGCTGAGACATGGTGGTTTTCCAGTACAGGTAAACATCTAGAGAAATAAATTAAGATAACACAGATTATTAGGTGAATATTAAAATCTTTCCCTGATATTTTTTTCTCATGTTCACAACATGCAATGCCTGAAATGTGAAGCTCCAACTGTGTTTACTCAGACTCAGATTCAGATCATCTTGACAATTGATGGCCATCTCAGCACTGTCTTGACAGACTGAGGAAAAGAAAAAAAAAGAGAATCTCTTTTAGACAATAATGGGAAAATATTAGTCATTACACACACAAATATATAATTATAAAAATTGAATTAAATTCAATTTCTTTGCAATCACCAGCACTAACACTTAAATAAAATTAAAGTTTTGTTATTGACTTCAAAGAAATAAGGACTTCACCCTTAATTATATTTTTCAAGTGTAATTTTAGGCCTAATGAAGAACCTTCTGAAGGTAACAACAAAGGACTGTGGTTGATGTCAGCGGATTTAGTGGGAGTAGGTGGTAATTTAACAATGCATAAAGGAGTTCCTAAAAATACACAAGAATATTTTCCAGTTCTTCTAGAATGTCTATTTCAAATTCCATACAGTATATTGGTTATTGAGACATGTATCAGTAAGTGTGAGTAAAATAAAGAAGCGTTTTAAAGTTTGAGTCTTCTGTTTCTGGAGTAAGTGAAGTTTTGCCTCCCATTTTTATTGGAAGAAGTCCTAGTCCTTTTTAAAGCAGCAAAGCAGAGAAAACCAGGAAGTATTTGGCAACATTGCATTGCTAAGGCAATTTTTTTCATGAAAATTATTTGTGTGTGCTGCACACAGTCCTTGCTTAATTTTTATGTAGCTTATTGCGGAATATGCTTATCTCAAACTATTGATAAACAATATTAAGCCACATTCCATTAAATGCTCACCTGATAGATTTCATTGGTTCAAGAGAGGCTGGAAAATCACACTTGTGGGCGGAGAGTGTGGTACCAGATTTGGTGTCTTTCCCTTTCTTCCTCTTACTATGCAAATTTGTCCTTTTCAAAGAGGGGATGAAGAGCCACATGTACTTTTTCCAAATAAGATCCAAACTCAAGGGCTACCCTCCTCAGCCAGCCAGTAGTCCTTTCTTACACCAGATGTCCCTGACTTCCCTAGGAGTCCCTCAGGCAAGGCCATGAGCCGGGATGGTGTCCATATCAATCACGGCCAATTCTTCCTCATAAGGCAGTGTTGGTACGGTGCAAGTGATAAATAACAGGTGGTGGGTGCAAAGGAATGTAGGCACATAACAAAGGCTGTATAGGGTTAAAACTCTGGGATTTTGCCTGCAGCTGTCCACAATAAATATGCATAAGTTCATTTTTTGCTTAGTTATGGATTCATCCACCTGTTTTCCTAAGAGTGCCAGACATTTTGAACTCTAATTATTACCAGGTCCTATCCAAGGTCCATTTCAGTTAACACAAAAGAAGTTGTCCATGATCTCAGGGAGCTGGGATCGAGCCATAAGGAGCAGTTTCACTGCCATATTTCTATTATGGGTTCTCATTTTTGACCTTACATTCATTCTTTCTGCAAGGCACTTACAATTTCTGTGCTGTTCTTATTTCCAGGTAGTTTTTGAAGACAAACCTGTGCTCCTGTTAAATTATTCCAACAGATATACTGTTGCAGTACCATAAAATCAGTGGAGGGTTCAGAGCTGCAGCACCAGTGAGCAGAGATGGATGCTGCCCTGCTGATGGCTCCTCCGTCAGTTCAGCCTCCAGACATTCCCAGGTCAGCTTTCACTCTCTCTGCAGAGCTGCTTCAGCTGCAGCACGGCATTGCCCACAAAGCAGATGAAGTGCTGCTGCCACAGAAAGGAGCACACTTCCTTCTCCAGAGCACCTCTTTGTTCTCTAGTAACACACCCCTGATGCTTCTTGCTTCCTACCTGTTCTCTTTGACTATGATCTTACCAGCTTAGGACTTACAGTTTTTTCTCTGTGGCCTTTGTACCCAGGTAAGGCCATAGGATATCCTACAGGCATAGTTCATCAGTAAATCCACAGCTGGAATAACAGCCGTCGGGAGTTTAATCTTATCAGGAAAATACCTATAATCTGTCAATGCTCCAGAAAACTTCACTATTTAACAAACAAACAAACAAAAAAACCCAAGAAACCAGCAAAACCAAAGGAATAGCTAGAGGTAAATTCTCATGGGCATAGCTGAACAGTTCTGTAGATAACCAGATGTATAAGCTATCAAGCATTACCAGTTTCCAGTGAGTTTTGGGATCCATCTTAGAAATCTGGAATTGCATCACATAATATACTTTATTTAATAATACACTTAATTACATTAAGGAATTATATTGTGCAACCTGGCCTTCTCTATGCTCCATTTTCCCTCTTAGTGAAACAATCAGTGAAGCAGTTTCTTGAGCATGGCTACTCATAATCATTATGCCTTATTTTATAACAAAACCTCTAGTTAATCAACATCAGACTTCTCTCTTTTTATTACTGTCTGGTATTTACATTGAAGATGTTGGCTAGCCCTGAAACCGAGGCAGTAGAAATGTGGTTTGCATGTTCACTGACACTTCTCTGCACAACTGTCTTCTGCTCTGATGGGATCCCGCTTGGGATGGAGATGCTTGGCAGCCAGGTTTTAGGAGGTTCACAGATATGCTTAGGTGATGGTGTTCCAAGAGGCTAGTGCACACAAAACAAAGAGAAATCAGTCTTCCAGTCTTGGCAAGTAAGTAGAGGAAGAGCTGGGCTAGACTTTTGTCTTTACTACATCTTTAGTTGTTATTTAAATTTCTTAATTCCTACTTCATACTTATGTTGGCAGACTAAGCTAAAATATCATGAGTAGTTTTCCTTTCTTCAATATTCTAATTTACCTTAGCTGTTAGTTAGACCTACTTATGTGCTCTGTAAGTAACAGTCAATGGTTTGGAGATGGAAAAAACCCCAAACCAATCAGGAAGATTATTTCCACAAACTGGTTTGCTTTTTAAAGGCTGGAACACGAAGTTTTAAATATCTGCTCTTAATAACGCATTGGTGAGTCAAGATGTATTTCCTTGCAGCTGACCACTTTCAGTAGCAGTACTGTCATTTGGATAAGAAGAGACGGAATCCCTCCATTGGATCTGGATGTGGAGAAGTAGGGCTGCTTGCTGAGGATGCCCCGGGAGAGGCTGAGAGCTGAGCTCTTGGTGGCCCAGGGTAGGGTCCACTCAACTGATCCATGCTCTCTCTTTCTACGTGCTCTGCAACTAAACCTTAGATCAGATCTACTGTCTTGATAGATGCATTTTTCAAAAATAGAAATGGCACTGATTTCAGCATAAGAACACTGTGTGGCAATTTCAGCTTTTGAAAGTTGCTGCAGTTCTGTGGATGTCTAATTATTCACTCCCTCTTTTTTTGAGACAGACATAAGCATTTTAGAAAAGACTATAAAGCCTAGTTGCAGATTTTTATTGGAATATATTGTATTAAAAGACTATGTAATTGGATATTAAATATATAAACACAGGGCTCAATGCATTTTATACATATCACATAATTATTCTTGCAATAAACTATTAATATTGTAAAATCGATTAGTAAATTATAAGTATTTTATGAAGTCCTGAAAATATCTGATTACAAGAGAAGTTCATGTAACAGTTAAAGCAAATTCCATATCCCCTGGTGTAAAGAAAGCACAAAAACCTACGTTGAATGCAAACTGAACAGATGAAAAGAGAAGGAAAATACACTTATTTGCTGAAGAGTTCTGCAAACTGATTTCATTCTGAGCGTAGAAGCCTAGTAATAGTTGATGATGAGATACCTGATTAAAATGATAAGAATCACTAGCAAGCAACAACTGAAATAATTCTTTGCACAAGTATGGAGGCTGTTACTGAACCCTGGTCCCAAATGCCTTTCAGCTTTCTCCGGTATGACCAGCAGATTTTAAGAGCCACATTTTCATTTTAAACTAATACTCAAAAATAAAATTACAATAGAACTTCTGGAAAAGAATCTCCTGGGAGCTGAATAATGCTTTTCATTGGAGTTTCCTGCAGCAAGTCAGACTATATATGCTACCGTTGAGAATTAAAAAGGTAATTAGCAAAAACCAGGCAGAGATGCTTAACTGGATGAACAGGACTGCATGTATACAGCTCCAATGCAATCCACAAAGACCGCCAAGACAAGATGAAGACAGAGTCAAGACTTTGCTTTGTATTTTCCTTGGATACACAAATATATGCGCACAAGGTTAGAGCTACATTTTTAGTAAAATCCTATAGCTGTAATACCTGATGCAAAATTGCACTCGGCTTCAGAATAGTGGCCCACATCATAAACCTTATGGATGAGAAGTTAGTCATTGATTTAGCTCTGAATTGAAGACAAAGCCTTATTTCTCAGAAGCATCAGTATAAGCTGTAATGGGACTTCTAGTTTATGGGAAAAACATGCATTGTAGGAGCATGCTGATTTTACCATAAGTGATCTGCTTCAGGAAAAGAGTTCTGCAAACAAATATCCCCTGAACATAATAAAAATGTAAAGCATTTATTCCTAGTAAGCCTGAACTGTTTTTGTTGGGATTATCCCATGCAATCAATTTGGAAAGAATCACCCTTAAAAATTAACTGGTGTTTGTTGCTAAGCATCACCAATAATTTATTTTAAAATCTAATACATATATGCAAAGAGAGCTTAACTTAGCAAGCGAATTCTGAATTTTTCAGCAAATTGTTTTCCTTGCAGATGAGCATCCAGAATAATTTCAGTGTAAGTGGATATCAACAAGAGAAGACTTCAAGGGTATTAAGCAAGAATTTGTCCTTGTTTTTCATAAGATTTCAAAAGCAATTATGTTAAGAACCTTGAATTGAATAAACTACATAGTACTAATGCTAGAAAAACTAGTTCTGTTTTATCTCATTAATGGTAGTAACTTTGCTGCAAATGTGGATGTCAGTATTTCAATGATAGATATCTTTGGAGTACTTTTATAATTTAAGAATTATTTTAATAATATCTTCAAAGAGCTTTAAATAAATTGAATAAAATGGGGTAAATCTAGTTTAACAGCAAAAATCTTATCTGTGTTTGATATTTCTGTGTGTCCTGAGACATTATGAAAAGATTTTGATATTCAGAATATGAAGAAGTAAATAATTAAGTATAATTTTTCTTGCAGATGAATTCACTGTTCGCTGGTGTTGATACTTCAGTGTTTAGCATCTGGTGTAGTCATTTAGAGATGTGCAGAGTCAGTGCAAAACATTACAAAATTAGAATCAGATTTTTCCAAATCCCTTTATGAAGGTGCACAAACTGTAAGGCAGGAAACTGGAAAGTCACTCTCAGTGTCTTGTGGATCTCCTAGAGATACTGGGCTGGATTCTATTTTTATTCAAGTAAATTCTTCAGATCTGATTCTTTTTATTGTTAATTCACAGTCGAAGATGACATATATGGACCTGAACTCATGAGTCCAGCCAGGTACAACGTGGTTTGTTTGAAGAAAAGGTAGCCACTGGTAAATAGGAGCAGATCCTCAAATACTCTCCATGGGGGATTTTTATAGGCATTTGCTGGAATTCTTATAGCAAGAGTCTGCTCTCAGTGTTTTGCTGGACAGAATATGCACAAAAATATTTTCAAACTAAATGCAGCTGGTTCTAATCCTCTGATAATTCAATCTACATGCATCCCTAGCTTTAACATGAACCAAGCCATCTGTAAAACGTTAGTTACATTAGAAGACACAAATCTAGTTTTTGACCAGATCTGAGCCAATCAATATGTCTTTCCTTCTTTGATCTTTGTATTTTCTGGAATAATGGCAAGAAACCAAACCAAAGTCACCACAAAATCAATCCAAGCCTTAATACAGTCTTTTAAAACTCTAGAAACAGATTTTGATGAGGGGCTTCATTGCTGGTAGAGTTTCTCTGCCTGAGACATGCATTCCAGTGGTGATTCAAATTTTTCTGCTGAAGCGAAAGGATAAACTGTACAAGCAATCATGTAGCAAGCAGTAGGAATACTAAAAAGGTAATTTTATTTTAAAAGGCATATATAGCCCTCTTTGGTTTATTTCAGATGAAATCCAGGCCAAATTTGTTTAAAAAACCAGTAAAGACAATACAGGAACTAAATGCAGGAAGAATGCTGAGAAAAAATAAAATGCAGCCAATTCCAAGTACACCAAGAGCATTTTATTCATCTTGTATATTCACATTACATTCAAACTGTGCTTATTCCATACTCTCACACTCCAGCTATAATGTGGTTCCAGCAACATTTACAGATAATAGTTTGTATTTAAAAAACCCAAGGTTGTTTTATGAAAAGACAATGAATCTGCACGAGAAATGCCATTCTTTCTGTGGAAGTCCCTTTATGCATCACATAGTTTTCCTCCATTTGTGAGGCCATACTACTGAGTCAGGGTTTTCACTATCCTACACTGACATGAGCGAGACCTAGATGAGTAGGAATGGGCATAAAGCACTGCTGCTGCAGTAGGGCAGTGTTTTGGTTTTGCTTGGTGCCGTTGTCCGTGCAATGCACAGATGAGCAAAGTATGAAGCTGGTGTCTGCCCACCAGTTCCTCTCCGGACCTCAGAGAAAGACAGTAACACTCAAAATGCCCTCAAGTCAATTTTTTTGGCTGCATACAAAGATGATTCAAATGCAGCTCTTCACTTGCAGCATGTTTTCAGCAGAATTCCTCCTATGTTCATAAACTCATAAGGCACAGAAATCAAGAAAAAGATTACTAACTTGACTCCATGTCTGCTAAAGAAAGGCTGCACTATTCCTCCAGTTGTCAGGCATAAATAATGAGCTTTCTTCCATGCTTTTTTTCCTCCCTGTTCCTGAAGTCCTGTATTTTTCTTGCCATCTTATTAATGTTTATTAGCTTTATTATATAGTTTTTACAGTCATCAAAATCAATCACTTTTTTATTGATGTGGAATGAGCTGGAATAATTTACAAGCCCTTCCAAACACCTGTTATAAAAATCAAACTTCTAGTGCTTCATTTACCTGAAACCCTTATAGTCTGTCATGATATTTTCATTTGAACTACTAACTAACATCTACCAGTGCCTGATGCTTTTTGCCTTTTCCACTTATCTGTTACTTTTAGAGTTTCTTCTTAAACTAGAGGACTGGATGCTCATCCCTTTCTTCCGTGCTGGTAAAAGATTTTGGCAGACACCCTCCTTTCATCCACTCTACTGCTGTGATGGGCCATGGCAGAGGGAGTGGAAATGCTTTTTTCCAGTTTATGATCAGTGTGGGTAACTGGTACTCCCCGCTCTGAAGGATGCTCGAAGGCAGCCACAGGTAGGGAGGGACATGGCAAAAAGAACATTCAGTTCAGACCTGGGCTTCAGAACATTGCCTGAAGGACAAAATATAGTAGCAGTCATACTGAAATGAGAAAAGTATGAGAGAGAAGTCAATTCAACCTTTCTTATGCTGCCACCTGTCCTGTCCCAGGATTCTGGTTTGACAGACTTTGTAAAAAGAACACTTAAAGTGGATTTTGATCTTCATATATTGGAACGGCTGGAACAGCTCACGATTGTTTTCCACATGAAAAAATGCTGGAGACGTCTCCAAATCCTTTGATTTGACAGAGGAAACTAGTATGTATAGCCAGTATAATCTGTCTGGTGCATCTTTTATTCAAAAACAAAATGTCATTCAGTGTCATGCATACTTCAACCAAAGCATGCAGAGATACAGAACGGGAGAGGAAACCTTTGAAAGGCTGACATAGGAACAGGGAGAGCACTGGAACTTTGAAGTCACTGTGAATCCATTAGAAATTTTCTTGTTTAAATTTGAAGCAAAGAACCTTCAGAAAATCACTGTCAGTTCCGAAGTGCAACCAGAACAGGCAGTCAACCTGGCAGGGCCATCTGAGCCAAACAACCTCTTGTATCTCACTGTAGAAAAGAAGACTGTGAAAGGATTAGCAGAGTACAGAGAAAAAAAAATTTAGAAACATCTGGAAATTTCCTCTGAAGGGGACTCAGTTGCCTGTTATGAAATGTGGTAGAGGAATGTACAGAGCATGAAACACCATCCATAATGTTACAGGAATGGTTACCTTGAGACATTTTTGCTAAATTTGACTCTGCACTGTCACAATGCACTTGCTTTCCTCAACTATGAAGTCCTAAAGGAAACTTGCCCTTCACAATTCAAGCTCTATTTCCTTAAAACATATTATACCTGTGACAATATGGAGTTGCAGAACCTCATGTCAACGCCTCTAACTACCTGTGGAAATCTTACCTCCGCTAGTTGCTGTTTAAAGGATCAATTTATGAGCATCTGGATATTAAATGAAACTTCTATCTTCAATCCTGTCTCACAACTTTGGCAATGTTAGTTTTCGAATGGCATTTTTCCTCCTTTTTTGAGAAGCACTGCCTTTGCCTGTGACTCCATTTATGCACCCCATGCTGATCAGGCAGCAACTTTCTCATCTCGTGTCTCCAGCCTATACATTCTCTGTATGCAGCAGTAAACCCTGGGAGTTGTGGCCCTGACACAGGGAGGATTTTGTCGGAGAAGCATGTTTCTGAAGGAGAATTGTCCTTATTCACCAATATCACATTTAAAAGAAAATAAAAAGGCCAAGTTGTTCTGGGTACTCACCTTTGCCTCCAGCACAATTTACCAAGCATTTCGAACCACACAAAAGGACAAAGGATACTTCAGTGCCAGCCCAGAGAGACTTGAGCCAAGAAATCCCTTTCCAGGATGAATATCGCAGACATTGAGATCACATGCCTGAAAGAAAACAGAATTTTTTACTTTCTTATGTTTTCAGGACCAACTTGAAGAGATGTTAGCCAAGAAAAGATTCAAAGTCTACCCACCAAAGTGAGGAAGGCAAACCCCAGATTTGGATACACAATGTCTCTGTTGCTGCCATCTGCTGTTTTCATGCAGAAGCATGGAAAATTTCAAATTTTTGTCTACCATACTTTTTCAATTTTTAAATGCAGTTATATAAGCAAAATTAGAGGGAAAGCTTTGTTTTCCCAATTCTTTATTTAAGAACATTAATTTACTAATTTGACCTGAGAAATTTTAGTTTAGTTTACTTTCACTGACTATTTCAGGTCTCAGTTTGGGTTTGGGGTTTTTGGATTTTTTTTTTTCATAAATTCCCATTTCGGGTAAAGGAAAAGGTTGTTCACTTCTGCTGAAAAGCAAAGAAAGCAGATTAATAGGGGAAATAATGTATTCATTTGGGTGTATTATATACTTTCTATGACTAAATTTTAATTGGATGACTTGCATAAATGGAATGTAAATGTGTCTACAGAACAGCATGGGTTTGGGGCTTTAAAAGCCAAAGTTCAACTCCTGATGTCATTAATTAGGAACTATAATTAGCAAATGTAGGGTAGGTAAAGGAAATTAAAACCAACGTGCTTCATTAATTATCCTTCAGACACAGGTAAATCTATCTGAAAATGAGTTCATTCCAACTATACACTGCATGCCTGAGACAGCCTTATTATGAATTAAGTAATAATCTGCTGCCTTTGACTACAGAAAATCTAACTCCCGTGGTTACATTTGTTAGGCATTCACGTCTAGGAGTCACGGTGCAAGACAGGTTTGGAGTTTCATCTTTGAGTCTTTACAATTTCGGCCCACAGAAAGATCAATTATCACTGCCCCTATTCCACTATGTGCCTGAAAGACCTTGAAGGTCTTCTCAAAACAGGAGATATTAAGCTGAGACATATGTTTTGATGACCATTAAGAAACAAAGACTAGAATTTTTTTTCTTGATTAATTGTTATGATCCTGGTATTATTAATCCACAGAGATACAACCAGTTACCTCATTAGACTTTGCAAGTGATACACCATTTCTGTATGACCCATGCCAATGCAGTAATGGTGTGTGTTCCTGAGCCTGGCAGAAGCTCCTTCCTAGAGCTACATTTTCTCATGGAATAGCAAAGTAAATGTCTGATACTGCAGATATGGAAGATTCCAATGCCTAAGATCTCAGTTGTACACTGTTGGTATCCAGAGAGCACCCTTGCCCTTAATCCAAGTTATCTATATATAGATATTATTGAAAAATTAATATCTTTTAATAGCAATAGAGTTTCATTCCACTTTACTTCAGTTTAGTCCATGCTGACCTGGTTTTGGTCTTCATTCTCCAGCCTGTGGTCTTACACTAACATCCCTGTTGGTGCTCTCAGTCTGAGGATGATACTGTGCTGCTCACTGAATCCGGGTGCTAACATTATCCTTCCTAAAGGAAAACATCACACACCTGCCCTGCCAGCTCATAACCAGGCAATAGGATGGTTTTCACAGCTTAAAAATGTAGAAATGGAAATGGGAAAGAATCCCGAGCTCCCAGGGGGGAAAAAGTCAAACATAAGAGATAAATCTATTGCTGAGTATGGCACAGCTAAAAGACAGTAAAAGATCCCCTAAACTGGGCATAACAACAGGACAAAAGAAAACCAAAACCTCCTAAACCATGTCTGTTCATTTTTTATGATGGGGTCGGCTGCAGACTGCCAGCCTGTTTTAAAATCAACACTTCACAGCAAGAAACTACACAGCAATGTATCACTTCTCTGCAGGCACTTCCTTCCACTGACAAATGGCTCACGCGCAGTAATAGCTTAAACAGAACTGCACAGAGGGGTGACCAGCACTGATGAAGAAGGATCTGTTTGAGCGTATTTACTTACAGACACACGCACGTGCACACAGGTTATTGTGCAGACCAGCTTCTTATTGTGGAAAATGATCTGTATGAAATGCAGAGCTACAGGAGCTGTTTTAACGGTTGGGGAAAAAAAAATAAATTGCACATGTTATGCTAATTTATTCAGTCCCCAAGGGGGATCTCCATAAACTTCTCAGTCTAAAAATCAGCTCCTCTTCCAGCAGTTTGAAGCCTTACTAGTTTGGACTTCTTGTTAACATCACTAACCTGCTAGCCTTACGTTTTCCTAATTTTCCTAAGAAAGGAGAACAGAAAAGGGATTGTTCCAGAGCTCATCATTGTGCTCCTGAGTACAAGCTGAAGCACATTTTTTCCTGAGGCAGAGAATAAACTGCACCCTAATGTAAATGGCTGATACAAAGCCAATACACCCATTTATGCCTCAGCTAAATCCTTAACTTAGCACTTATGTAAGACATTGGACTTTTATAGCACTTGGACCAAGGTAGGAATTCATGAGGAGCTCACTAATTTGAGAAAACAACAGTGTGTGCTTTTCAGTATGACAAACCAGACCACTTATCCAATTAGGGAGAGATGAAGGAAGATAAACTCTGTTTTTCCAGCTTTCTGAAATGTTTTTCAGATTTTCTCATTTAATACAAGCTCAATACAAAGCAGCAGAATAAAATTTTTAAGCTGCTCTCTAGTTAAAATGCTAAGCCTTTCCCCTCATGAGAAAAAAAAGGTATTGTGCATGCAGGGTTTCAACTATCTCTGCTCAAATTCTGCCAATTTTTAAATGCTTAGAAATCACACTGAATCTGCTCATTCCCCACCAGGGCTGGTGAATGAATTAGCACTAGAGCTCTGCTATTTTTCTCTTACTAGTAGTTACATTTGTAGGAGACCACTATTTCTTAAACACAATAATGTAATGATGAAAAGTTTAGCTTCAGCTAACAGAGATTTGCAGGTTATACACCTGAACCAAAATGTGCATTTAATGACCCCCAGGAAATGATGCAGTCCTTGCCAAAGTTTCATTAATGACTTGGAACTGAAATTTTGAGATAATCAAAATGAAAAAGCAACCTGTAAGCTGGATTTTTCACAATATGGATGCTTAGCACATCCTCAAAATAAATCCATCTCTACTGAGTCTCCATAATGGAGACCCTCACAAATCATTAGCATATTTTAAAAATTTTTGTCTTTTTTGACTGCTAGTAATTTGTATTTATATTATTGCATTAAGACCTTTCTGAACATTTGGGAACTTTGCAAACTGATGAAAATCTATTTGCAATAAAGTGAAAAACTAAGTGTGCAGAAGTGAAACAAAGATCAGCTCTATATAGCTGCAAAAGTCAACCTCTTTACTAGCTTTTATGTTAATCAGCAATGAAATAGTAGTGCTATAGAAATAAGACTACGATTCATGTTACTATTACTACAAAAAAAAGTCTACCTAAACAGAATTTAGCCACTTGAAACCTTTTGACAAACCTTGTTATTTTTGTTTTGGAACACAAGTTCTGTTCCTACTTTATAAGACAATGGGGGAAGACCAGGAGAAGCTTAGGCATGCCTTAATATCAGACCTCTAGAAATACTTTATGGAAACTGAGTGAAGCAGGTACACAGCAAAATCAGAAAGACAGGCTTTTAACAGGCATCATTCAGTAGCAGTTCGGTGTCTTCAAAAAACTTAATGAAAAAAATCACAGCAGTTAATTCATTCCCATTTTAAAAACCCTATATCACATTTTAGTTAAATACATAATTAGAAGACTTAATGGAAGTTCTCTTAGTTCTGCTCCAGGCCCTGGCAAGACTCTTAGTGCCTTCCAGTCCATTCAGTGTTACAGGTGCTGATTCATGACCCTGAGTAATTCAGATGGACTGAACCTTAGGCTTCTTGGGGGAGGCAAAATCCCAGCCCAGAAAGAAAAACTCCAGAGACTCTGAGTTGGAGGTAAGAGGAGTACCCTCTATAAATCAGGAAGGAGTAATTTAATTTTCCTTTAGGTCAGGCATCAAATTTTTTCCCTTACATCAGTGACCCCTGGGAACTTGAGACTCACTTGGGAGAATTAACAATATCCCATGCCTTGTGGCAAGCCAGAAAAGTTGTTCCTCTTCAAAATAAGGTTTCACAAAGAACCCCACATATCTGCAAAAGAACAACATCTCAAACTAGCATGGGCAGAAATCCTACCCTGATTACACCCCCAGCTGTGGGGCACAGTTGGTTACAAACAGCATCACTTCTTCTGTCCTTCCCAGGTCTGTAGGTGAGAACAGGAGAGAGGCAGGACCAGACTCCTGGGGCTGGATCAGACCTCAGGCTTCCTGACTGCTCATCGTCACACAACTGTGCTCTTGATACTCACCCTGAAGAGGTGCACCAGAAAAACTGCAGGAGGGACAAGAGCAGTCCTGTGGGAAGACCATTTCACTTTCTAACCAGTAAGATGAAGTGGCTTGGGTTCAGGCTCCCAACGTCATGTACAAGAATCTCAGCAATTTCATTTTCAGTTGCTAGTAATTTTTATGTTTCCTCAGTGGAAAAATACTTAAATGTAATTTACATCCAAGGCACCAAAAAGTTATAAACAATTCCCAGTCTGAAGGCTGCCAAAGTATGTCAATTCAAAAAACCACCAAGACAAACACAGGTATTCTTGAGAAGTACTGTTCAAAAGTAGTACTGTTCAAAAACCTGCAGTCCAAGGAAGATGTGCCAGAGAAATGAAACAAAGGGGGAAAACCAGCCTATTTCCTTCAAGGGCTGTGTAAATATCTCTGGAATGTGTGTAGCCTCCACCGCGTATTTCAGGGTGACCTCCTTCTGGCGTTTGCATTTTCCATAACTTCCCTCTAGTAAGAGGGAGACTCTGTGAGTACGCCCAGGTCCCAGCTAGGGTCCGTCAGCCTTGCCTGCTGAAGTCAGCAACGCCAAGCTGATTTAGTGCAGCTGAGGCACTGGCTCATTGCTCACCAGCTATTCTGAGAAGCAGAGCTCAGGCTTTGCCTGTCCCAGCATCGGTCCAGCTGCCTCCTGAATCAGTGGAAGTCACAAAGCGTCAGGCTGCAATGCAGAGGGAGAGAAAGCTGCAGAAAATAACTTAGATTTCCTAAACTGTCAATCTGTCAAACTGACGTAGAATTCCTGCCCTATGGTATCACATTTGTCTTTATTTATCTATATGTATCTATATGTGCAATAAAGCCCTGGATGTTTAGCTGATTTGAAAGGTGAGGTGGGATATTCCAAGCTTACTCTGATCTTGAATAGTGTTATCTTTCCTTAGCATCAAAACATAAACTAGAGGGAGACAATCACTAAGCTTGTTAAAACTTTGTAACAACTCTCTGGGCCATGTTTTTGAATCACTGTCAATAAAGAAACAGAAGTTAAACCCCTTACAGCACTACACAATTCCTCCCTCCTCCAAGTTAAACACTAGGTACTGTACTGCAGGTAAGAAATCACCCTTTCCTTAGGGTTTGCACCTGGAACAATCACACCATTTATCAGTTTACAGGTTGTGTTAAGTAATTTGCCAGTACCTGTTTGAAACCTACACAAATAAGAGTATTTTTTTCTTTAATTGTAAATTCCTCTGTTCATCAGCCAAGTAAAATGGCTAGAGATTACACACACATGGCCATATATGTATTTGCTGCAGATTTTTTTTGCTGAAGTTCTGCTTGTGTCTCGTCTATAGACAACCTATATAGACAACCAATAAATAAGTTAACTCTCCAGTCAAAACTCCACCTAAATTTATGTTGCATGCAGAATGTGGTTTAGACTGCAGAAATTAACATAAGAATTTAAAAGCTGGAGTTTTTTGTTAGGTTTTGCATAGTGTTTTCAGACATTCCTGTAACAAGTCACATAGAAGTAAACTTCTTTTTTAAATTCCTCATTTTTGATCTGTTCCTTTACTCCACAGTGATATAGATTTGTTTTTAAAATATTGGAAACAAATGTTTGGGTTTCAACAGTACTCCAGTACCATACTCATGTTTAACGTATGATTATGGAGAACTAGTTTTCTTTGCAGCTCTTTAACGTTTTAATTTACCTCCATGCAAGCTCCGCACAACCCAGGTAATCAATGGTATTTATTCATGCTTCTAACCAATTACAGTAGGGATTAAACTTCTAGATAAGGATCCATGATGCTATTTTCACCTCTGAACCTCAGTTTCCAGTCTATAAAATAGAGGCAACACTTACAAACTTAAGGATGTTTGCAATACTCACAGATCTCTCTGAAGGACAGTTTTGAAGAGCTGAAGAAGGCTGCTGGGCTTGCATTTTGTTTGGTTGGGGTTTTCTAACAAAACACCTGATGCAAGTCCCACCTGAAGAATTTACATAAGGCTCTGCCTCAGGGGAAGGGACTTTTTTTCTAAAGAAAATTGTGCACAGGTTCTGAATTCCCAGGGCACTTTTCCTTTCCTAGCTTGAGGAGGTTTCTCTCTGTGTACTTTGAGCATCTTGGAAACCTGCCCTGAGGCAAGCAATAAATGCGGGGTGGGGAGATAGGACTGGAGCTGAAGTGCCTCGTTCTCCTTGCTTTTGTTTGTAAAAGGAATAATTTTAAAGGGAACGTTGACTGGACTACACTGACTGCAGGACCCATTTCTCATAGCTAAAAGACCACGAAAGTAGTCCATATACAGCCGTTCTACAGCAAATACTCCTTGTGCGAGTAGGAAGTCTAACGCCTGTTAGTGATTAAGACCAGACCTTAGTGGCTAATGGTGGCTCATTTATAGCAGATTGATTGCAGGACATCTCTTTTGACAAGACTACAGGATGTACGATGGTGGATTATTAACGTAGATTGCAGGCAGCTGCACTCAAATTCATCGCTGTGGCAGCTGTTCAGTAAAATTTGCTGGAAAATCCAGTGGAGATTAGATTTAGATGAAAAATTTCAAGGCCCTTTTCTCTAATGTAAGCAAGCGTAAACCTCTTGGGTTTGTTCTATATTGCAGATCAGTAAGATAAGGGATGCTTTTGCCTAAGCGGATGGAAGGTGCTGGGAAACCAGGGCTGCTGCCGGCAGGTCTGTGCTGCTCCCCAACACACTCTCTTCAACAACATCCACAGCCTGTCGTTAGAGGGCCCGGCTGCAAATGCCAGGGACGTGCTCATGTGGCAATTACCTACGTCTCTGTGTGACTGCGACACTAGTGCTTGAGTGCGTTACAGGGAAACACTTATAGCAAAACAGGATGTTGCAATGGGTACGGAACTTTTCCTGACCAAGGAGAAAATGCGTCATGCAACTTGATGATGTTGCTTAACATACGAAACGCTCTTGGCTAGGCGATTAGATGGCATGCAGCACAGCTGACTAGAATTTCTGGTCCTACTTTCTATTTTCCCTCGATATCAAGCACATGGCTGGAAGTTACAGGAGTCGGTCAGGAACCCGTCTGGCTGGAAGCGGAGGGCGTGATTGTTTATGCCCAGCTGTAAGAAATATAAGAGTATAGACGTGACAGTTCCATTGGCTTAACATCCAGTGAGGAAAAACTTCCCCGAACTAGTACAAACGAACATTCTGAGATTAATCTAACAAAATCTCTGTTTTGATTGCTGGGGTGATTACATTAAGCCGCCCAATTAACCCTCCCACAGACTGCCCGACAGCATAAACTCATGAAGGTAAACGGAGGTGCTGCTCCTCGCTGGGCCACGCCGGAGAAGGCGCGCTGCCCCCGGCATCCCCGCTGCCCCCGCCCGGGAGCAGCGACCCGCACCCCTCCCCGCTCCGCGGCCCGGGGCCAGCCGCCGCAGCTCTCGCGGGAGCCGCAGCCGGAGGCGCT
>WBMZ01011974.1:0-25253 GCA_013400975.1 Atrichornis clamosus | reverse complement strand
CCCGGTGCCCCCGCCCCGCCCCGGAAGGAAGAACCGAAGGAGGTATCGGGCCCCCCCACCCCTGCCCTGGGACCCGCCGGTGAAGGAGCCCGTTAATTGCTGCCGCGGAGGGGCCGGGGGTGCCGGTGGACTCGGGGCTCCCGACGGGTTTGGGACAGACTCGCCCCGTTTAACTTGCAGATTTCGGGGTTTTAATGTTATTTTTCTCCCCGACCGCGGTGCTACCGCTGGGACCGGGACCGGGGCTTTCCCGAGCAGTGAGCAGATCCTGGGGGATTATCAGAGGCGAGGAGCAGATCCCACTGGATCCAGGGTGGTGGTGTGGAGTAGATCCCAGTGGATTCCTGGGAAAAGAGGGGATCAGATGCCGGTGGATTCCCAGAGGGAAAGGATCAGATCCCAGTGGATTCCCAGCGGGAGAGGATCAGATCCCAGTGGATGGGGGGGTAGGAGCAGAGCTCAGTGGATCTCCGGGGGAGAGAAGCAGATCCCGGTGGATTCCCATCTGGATCACTGCTTTGCAGCTTGTCCTACCACGCTGCCTGCCCTTGCCCTGTCCATGCTTTTCTCCGGATCCCAGTTGATCCCAAGGGGCAGCTGCAGCCTGTGTGAGTTTGGCCACAGGCCAGGGCCTGATCCCAGATGGGGAAAGGCACCAAACCCACCGGTTATGGGATGCTGAAGGGATATTTCCCCAAGGATCCCACCCTAGCACCAGCTCAGGCCTCACTAGGGGTTTCTCCGGAGTGGGATCCTGGGTGAGTGCTGGCACTGAGCATCTCAGCTGGGATTCTGGGAAATGGGAAGTTTGATCATGGGGACAAAATAGGGGAAAGCCTCAGGGTTTGGGTTATCCTGCGGCCGTTCTTTCCCCCCACACCGGCACTGCTGCTGTCACGTTCCTGGGCACGCTGGCATTCTGGTGGGCTGGGGTTTCCTCCCAGGCTGGAGCAATTCACCCTCTTCACTTTGTATTTTTCTGGAAAGAGAAACTGGGATAAATCTCCTGGATCACCTCGTGGTGGTGGCCATGAGAGGGAGCCTCAGCCCTGCTGACACCGGAGCTGCTCCCGGGATGGTGTTGGATGGGATTCCCTGGAGCTGAGCGCTTTCCGGGCTCCCGGCCAGCCGTTGCTCTGGGTACCATCCCAATGGATTAGGTTTTGGGGCTACTTCAGCCAGGTTTGGGCCTTACAGGGAGAGCCTGTGGAAACACAGCTCCAGCGCTTTCTCATCCCTGATTTGGTGGCTGTGGAGCCGGGATGTGATGCCAAGGAGCTGGCTGGGGCCAGGGGATGGATCCGGGGATGCACCCCCTCGGCAGGTCAGCTCTCTGGCTCTGACATCCCCTTTTCTCCATGGCAGTTCTGAGTGGACAGTTCAGCGGAAGCTGCGGGAAGTCTTTGCCATTCCGCGGTGCCTGGTCAGCGTGTTCAGCCTCTTCCTCGTGGAGCTGATCCGCTTCCTTGGTGAGGCCGTGGTGCAGGTGAGCTGCCCTGTTCCCACGGAGCCACAGCCAGAGCAGCTGCTGAGGATGTCAAAATCCTTCAGTATTGGGAGAAGGAACTTCTGTTTCCCACTATCCCAAATTTCCCCTCCCATAGTGGAATTTTTGCGTCTCAGCCCATTTTTGGTGACTCCTGCTGGCAAATGCCCCTCAAACACAGGATTTCATCCCAAATCCAGGCGCTGGTGGTCGGTGTCCTGACAGCCATCGGCGACCATGTCCTGAAGCCCTTCCTGGCGGCAGCGTTCCACAGCCTCCTGCAGCCGCTCCTGCTCTTCCTGCTGAAGGTGCTGGGTGGCATCCGGGACCTGACGGATCCTGTCCTGGACGTGGTGGCCCGGGTGTGCTCTCAGCTGGCCGTGCTGCTCCGCGCGGTCCGGCTGGTGGAGATCCGCCTGCGCCCAGATCTGCGGGCCAGCCCCGGGGACGGCGGCGGATGAGGACAGGCTGTGGGTGGCCAAGGAAGATAAGGAGAAGGAATTCCTGGGACTTGCAGAAGAGTGGGTCTGGCTGCAGCCCAGAATGCACTGGAGGGACCGTTGTCTCCACGTGTGTCCGGATGAGGGGCAGCACATGCTGGGAGGGGGGTTTGGATCATGTACTTTTGCAAAAATCTCCTTAACTTAATTAAATTTCCATTTTATCCATTGGATCCTGGCTCCAGTGAGGTTGTGTTCCTCTTTCTGCCTGGAAAACTTGGCTTCCCACTGGGAAGGACTTCCCCGTGTGGTCTCTTGCAGCCAGATGGGCTCCACTGCTGGGTTGCTACCTGGAGCCTGTTCCTCAGGCGCTGCTGGGGCTTCTCCCAGCTCCCCAGCACCCCAGAATGGTCTCCAGAGCCAGTGGTATGGGATAGAATGAGATTTGGGGGCACTCAGAAAATAAGAGATTACAATATAACCAAATAACCACTTCTGTGTTCCTAACAACTGGTTCTGGCACATGATTTGGGTCATGTATTCCCATCGGGATGAGGTGGCCGAGGAGAAGAATGGCGGCAGCAAAGCCCTGGGTGTGTTTTACAAACCCTTGCAGGGGTTGGGGCCCGGACTGAGCTGCATTTTGGGGCTCTCCCTGCCCCCAGCCCTGGCTCCCTCTCCCCTCTCCCCTCTCTAACAACGCAACCTCCTGGGAGCATTTCCCCCGGCTGGCGCAATCCCTGTGTTCCCGATGATTCCATGCTCAAAGGCCTTTGCTTTTTATGGGCAGGAGCAGCGTGTTTGGAGCTTCCCAGGCTGTAAGATCATCCGCGGGCCAGAGCCGGGGCCGGAGCGCTCCTGCTGGGGGCCAGGCTCGCCGGGCTATTTGGGGGGTGCTGAGTTCACGGAGCCGTGACGGGATGTTCCCTCGGGCGCTGCGAGGGGCCGGGAGCCGGGAGCCAGCAAAGAGGAGTTCTCCGGGGTCGGGTGACCAAGGGCAGCGCGGGATTGAGCACGGAAACCTGCCAGGCAGCGGGAAGCAGGCTGGTTCTGTGGGACAGGCGGAGCCGCACATGGACACAAACAGGACCGGTCGCAGGGATAGAATCCAGGACGTCCTGCAGCAAAGGCACCGTGCCAGGACAGCCACAGGCAGGGGCCCGGAACCCCGCAGGACACCGGGGACACACGGTTGTCCCAGGGTACTTCCACCCTGGCCGAGGTGCAGGCGTGGTCCGGCCGCTGCTGCCATGACTGTTCCCTGAGGAAAGCGTCAAAGGGACAAACCCGAGGGAGGGGCGGAATTGATGGGAGGTTTCTCATTGTGTTGATTTAGTTGGCGAATCACTTTAATGATTTAAGTGGTTTTAATTAAATTCAGCTGCTCCGGAACCAGGAATTCCCCGGTTCAGTTTCTCCTTTTTGGCTCAAGCTCTCCCAATAAAAGGTCCAGTAGACGGAGAGAACTGGGAAAACTCAATGCCCAGGATGAGGAGAGACTGATGGTGTCATCTTTGACCGCCACCCGTCATCCTGCAGCGGGAGAGGAGGGCAGAGAAAACCCCCGGAGCCCTCCCTGGCGGCATCTTCGGAGCTGGGAACTGCCACCTCCCCTCCGCAGCCCCATCCCGGTACGGGATCCCGGGAGTTCCGAGTCGCGGCGTAAGAGCCCCTTGGAATTTGAGCTGTAGATCCGATGTGTGTCCTGGCAGTGACGGCTCAGAGGTGCCGGAATTTTGGGGTGCCAAGCAGGGAGCGGGAGGTCAGGGCCGCCGGCTCAGCAGGAGCAAAAACCTCTTTTCTTCCTCAAAACACACCCGAGCGTGCCCGGAGCCGCTCCGTCCTCAGCCGCCGCCCGGGTGCCCGTGCGCCCGGGGCCGGTGGGTGCCGGGGGACAGTAGTGGTGCCCCGGGGCTGGCAGGACAATGGTGGGTGACCTGTGCGCTGGCAGCGCCGGGGACAGACAGCGCCGTGCTGGGACAAGGACATTTCTGGGCTGGCGCTGCCGGCAGCGGGGCTGGCAGCACCCCCGCATTGCTGCTCCCTGAGATCACGGCTCCCAGCGGCTCATCCCTGGCTCCCGGCGCTCTCGGCACACGCTGGGGCGGGCGGGGGAGCGGGAATTCGCCTCTCCGAGCCCTCGAATGCCGTTCCCGCGGTGCCGAGGGCGCTGTGCCTGCGGGACGGGGGCACCGTGGTCCCCAGCCCGCTCCGGGAGGGCTCTGCCGAGGGCTGGCCCTGAGCAGAGGGAGGAGGGGGTGCGGGGCCGGGATTCAGCCAGCTGGACCGGGAGGGAAGCCAGGAGCTGAGCGCGGTCTCCTTGGTTCTTCCCTAAATAGCCGGCGGCGGGCAGGAGGATTAGCCGGGCATTTCTCGGCCCGGCCACGCTGCTCGTCCCTGTGTCAAATCCTCCCACAACCGCCTTGCTCCTGAACTCCCGGCCTCGGGATTCCTCTCCTCCTCCTCCTTCACCCCACCCTTTCAAACCACCGCGGGGGCGTCCACAGCCACCCGAGCCCGGCTGGGTTTGTTCTGCCTGGATTTGGCAGGGGTGTTCCGGCTTCTCCCGGTGCCGCCGCGGCCCCGCTGGCGCGGGAGGCCATTCGGAGCCACCGCCCGTTCCCGAAGGGTCGCGGCGGTGCCAGCCCAGGGACCCAGGGCACAGGCAGAGCCACGTGGGGGCACAGCCCAGGGCCTGGCTCCGGCTTTTATGGGATTGGGCCAGCCCTGCCGCAGGGCCCCGCTCTGGAGCGCAGCTTTGGGACTGAGATTGTGGGGGGATCCCCTGGCTGCACCCCCAGCGGGTCCCATAGAGGGTCAGGACAAGGCACAGGAGCCTTGGGATAGATTGGGAATGAACTGTTGGAAGAAGCTGGGAAAGGCTTGGTGGTTTGGTCTCCTGAGACCATCTTCCCATGGACTGAGGTAAACTGGAACAGGGCATGAGTCAGCCTTTTCCATTGGGATACACCTCCCAAGCAGCCTCCTGATGGAGGTTCTCCATTCCAGGTTCTCCATCCTGGTTGGTTCTCCATCCCTCCCATCCAAATCTCCCCACTGTAGGTCCACGTGCTGGACCCAGACCATCCACACCCACATCCCTCACCCAGACGTGCCCGGATGGCTCTGCCCCACTCCCAGATTGCTAAAACATTACCATATATCCATTTTTTTCCCACATTTCAAGCGCAGGTTTTCCATCCTCTCCTCACAGACCATGGTCCAGAACCCCTGGGGACTGTTCCCATATGCCTCATGTTTTGGCTCTTCCCAGAGCATCCCAGCTCTTCCTCCAGGGATTTCTCAGGGAATTCACAGAGGTAAAGCCAGCATGGAATTTGTGTCCAGGGCCTGGTGGTCGCTGTGGTGGGCAGTGGGATGGGGATCAATAACATCCACAGACCAGGAATAAAATTCCATCTCCTTTGCCCAAATCCTGAGGCCATCTTCCCCAGAGCTTTGCTGGCTGGGGTGTGTGACAATGAGGCAAAGAGGCTGCAGCCAAAAAGCTGATGAATGAATAATGTGTTTTCCCAAATTCTGGGATTTGGAAGTGTTTGCAGGTCCCATTAATAAATATCCAGCTGTGAAGTGTGTGAAAATCAGAATTTTAACCCAGTTTGGGGGTAGAGCTGCTCTCGGAGACAGCTGTGAGTGGGACAAGACTGTTGGGGAAGGGAAACGTTGTCTGTCAGTGCTGTCCAAGCAGAGAAACCCCTACAAGTCCACAGTTTGGGCAAAACCATTGGGATTGAGGCACTGGGGAGGTTGAGACAGGAAAACAGGAATTGGGAGTGGGTTTTGCCTTATGCTAAATATTGGGAGATAAAAGCATCCAGCTGCAATGTGTCAACGGCTTTAAAAGTCTGAGAAACTGGGAGGACTGAAAAAAAGAAACAATGGGAACAGTCTGAGATGTGGAGAAAAAGGGGTTCATGAGGGACTTGGAGCTTGGAGGTCCTTCAGCTCCTCCAAAAGGGGAGGAAAAGGGATTTCCATGAGCACTTCCATGCGGAAATGCAATAAATTGCTCTGAGAGCAGTGGAGAGCATCCGGGCTGAGTTCACATGAGAAACGGTGGCCATGGAGTAAAAAATTGGATGAATTAAATGGGATTTCATTCCCTAGGAATGGTCAAACCAGGCTGTGGGGGAAGAGGTGGATCACCCACTGCCACGAGGAAGACTGGTGGATAACACAGGAAGAGCCTCAAATTCCCCTCAATCCTCCTGGTTTTGGTCAACATTTTTGGACTGTGCTGTAGATCCATGCACAGGATCCTGCCGGGTCCAGATCCCCCTGTGCCTGGGATGATTCTCAGGCTCCCGGGAAGGGGAGCAGGTCCTGGGCTGGAGTTGGCCCTGGGGAGTCACTGGTGTGGGCAGGACGTGGGGGAAGCCGGGCTGCTCCTGGTTTTCCTTGGAGCTCTTACTTCCTGTTTTACACGAGCATGGGCTTGATGAGTCTCAGCCTTCCAGCTGAGGATTCTCTGGGATTCCTTGGAAAAGAAAAAGTCTGGAGTCCTCTGGGGTGTAAAGAAAAGCTCGAAACCACAAACATTAAAGTCTAAAACCCACAAAGATGCCCAATCCCAAACCACCTTTAGTTAAAAAAAAAAAAAAAAAAAATCACATTTCAACCTCCCAAGGCATTTTTACTAAAAAAAAAAAATCTCAACACCCCTCTAGCCATTTTTTAATTTTAAAAACCCATCTCAACACTCTCAAGCCACATTTTAATAAAAAGTGAAACATTTCAACCTCCCTGAGCCACCTTTTGTTTGGAAAAAATCTCAACACCCCCTGAGACACCTTTTATTAATAAAATAAAAAAATCTCCTGTTTCAGTGCCTGTTCCCAATCTCTGGGATCATTTTTCCCTCGAGACCATGTGATTCCAGCACCGAGAGAGATTAACAAGGGAAAAACGCAGTGGGAGGTTTTCCAAGGAATTTTGGGCTGAGTTTTTTCAGCCCGTGACTTCACTGCGGGGCTGTGTCCGAGTGTCAGTTCTGGCACCGCTCCCGGCGAGGCCGAGGGTGGGAATTATCTCATTGACTGTAAATATCTGCTGGGAGCCTCTGCCCCGGCACAGCTCCCTCGGAGCAGGAGAGCTGCAGCCCCGGGACGCTCCTGCTGCCCTAATTTAGGCATTTCTGCAGGATGGGATGAATCACGGCCCTGGAAGCACCGGTTTCTCTGCAGTGACTCCGCGGGGAGTTGGGCAGACGTGGCCGCGCGCGTCTCCGCAGGGATCATCCAGCGGGATCGGCGCTGACCTCAGCCCGCGGCGCTGGCCGATGTGTCACGGCGCGGAGGCAGCGCGGGTTAAATAGAACCTGACGCTGCTGGGAGCCCGTAAACTGGGATTTGGGTCCTGGGAGACATTCCCTGCCGATGGGATCACACCTTGTCCAAGGGGCTGTTAAAGCGGCGCAGCCTCGGACACCAGAGTGAAGTGTATTTATAGCCGGGCCGTCACTTCGGACGCGGGGCCCTGGGACTATTTTGGGATGGATGCGGTCATGGCTCAGGGCACGTCTGGAGCGTGGCTGGGACCTGCATGGAGAGGGGGGCTGCAGCATGTCCAGGGAAGGGAACGGAGCTGGGAAGGGTCTGGAGCAGCAGGAGCAGCTGAGGGAGCTGGGAAAGGGGCTCAGCCTGGAGCAAAGGAGGCTCCGGGGGGAACTTCTGGCTCTGCACAAGTTCCTGACAGGAGGGGGCAGCCAGGGGGGATGTGGGATCTGCTGCTAGGGAACAGGGACAGGAGGAGAGGGAACGGCCTCAAGCTGTGCCAGGGGCGGGTCAGGTTGGACATCAGGAGGAATTTCCTCTTGGAAAGGTGGTCAGGCATTGGAAGGGGCTGCCCAAGGCAATGGAGGAGTCCCCATCCCTGGAGGGACTTAAAAGCCGTGTGGATGTGGCACTTGAGGATGTGGTCAGTGGTGGCCTTGGCAGTGCTGGGGAAACTCGGTGGTCACAGAGGCTTTCCCAACCAAAATGGAGGGCAGCTGACAAAAGATGTCCCAGTTTTCAAGACAGGTCAGAAGAAGAACCTTCAAGTTCCAGGCCTGTTGGTATCCCTTTGGTGCCCCATGCAATCTTGGAATAGATTCCTCTGGGACTTAGCGAGAAGGCCACAGCCACAGGGTCACCAGGGAACGTTCCAATTGCCAAACCTCTTTCCCTTGTACCACAAGGTCCTCCTGAGCTGATCCAGGGAAGCCAGACAAAATAATCTTGGATCTCAGTAAAGCCTTCACAGAATCCCAGAATCATTAAGGTTGGAAAAGCCCTCCCAGCCCATCGAGTCCAAGCTGTGCCCAATCCCCACCCTGTCCCCAGCCCAGAGCACTGAGTGCCACGTCCAAGTGGACAGTTCCAGGGATGGGGACTCCAAACCTCCCTGGGCAGCCCTTTCCAATGACTGAGCACCCTTTTCATGGAGAAATTCCTGCTGATGTCCAACCTGACCCTCCCCTGGCACAGCTTGAAGCCGTTCCCTCTCATCCTGTCCCTGTTCCCTGGGAGCACAGCCTGATTCCCCTGGCTGGCCCCTCCTGTCAGGGACTTGTGCAGAGCCAGAAGGGCCCCGCTGAGCCTCCTTTGCTCCAGGCTGAGCCTCCTCAGCTCCCTCAGCGGCTCCTGCTCCTCCAGCCCCTTCCCAGCTCCCTTCCCTTCCTTGGACACGCTCCAGCCCCTCCATGTTTTTCTTGAAGTTTGAGACATTTCCACTCTGTTTCTCCCCAGCTCCTTCTGGACAGACTGCCCAGCACGACTGGATAAACACCTCAAGACCTGAGGGAAGGGCTGGAGCTGTGCCAGGGGAGAGTTAGGTGGGATATCAGGAAAAGGTTCTTCCCCCAGAGCGTGGTGGGGCACCAAACAGGCTCCCCAGGGAATGCTCATGGCTCCAGAGCTCCAGGAGCCTTCGGACAACGCTCCCAGGCACAGAGTGGCATCACTGGGGTGTCTGTGCAGGGTCAGGGGTCGGATCGATGATCCCTGTGGGTCCTTTCCAGCTCAGGGGAATCTGTGGCTGTGTGAGTGTAACTGATTCTGTGGCTTCACAGCAGTCCTGCCGCTCAACTGGGCCGCACCAGCCGGCAGGGCAAGGCAAGGAACGACCAAGGAGTGACCATTAAATAACCACTGAAGGGGCAGAAAATGCCACTCGTCCCCCCCGCCGCCGCCTCGACTTTCCCGCCTTTTCCACACACGTGACCCCCCCACGCGCGTGCGCATTGCGGCGCGGGGCGCCCCGGTGGGCGGGGCCGGCGGCCGGCGCGCGCCTGAGGACGTGGCGCTTTCCAGCCAATAAGCGCCCGCGTCCCCGCCTGGGGGGCGGGGCAGGGGGAGGAGGGGCCAGAGGGGAGCGTGAGGAGGGAGGGGCGCGAGGCTGGGGCGGGCAGAGGGGCGGAGTGGCGGCGGAGAAAACCAATCGGCGCGCGGAGAGCCGCGGTAGGGGAGGCGCGGCCTGCCTGTAATTGGTTAGCGGGGAGGGCGCGCAGGGGGCCGTGCGGCGTGGCGCGGCGCTGACTTCCGGTGTGCGGAGTGGCGGCGGCGGCGGCGGGGACGGTGAGGGACGGGACGGGATGGGATGGGACGGGACGGGACGGGGATGGGCATGGGCATCTGCATCGGCATCGGGGCTTGGGACCCGGGGAAGTGGTGGGGGCGGCTCTGCGGGACCACTGCGGTGTGGCGATAACTCGGTGGCGGCAGCGCCGGGCCCGGTCGCCATGGGAACGGGCGGGAGCGGCGGCGCCGCCGCGTCCGCGAGTCCTGCAGCCAGTCCTGCTGCGGGGCTCGTCGGTGCTGAGTCCCGGGGCCGCCCCTGTACCTGGCCCGGTGCGCGTGGGCTGGGCGGGCGGGGGCGGCCGGTCCCGGAGATGAAGCCCCATCCGCGTCTCGCGACCCGGGCGCGACCAGTCCACAGGAACCCATCGGCTCCCCCGGGGCATCCGCCCGGGATAACGGGCTGTAGGACCCCCGGGAAAAGGGGCTGTGAGACCCTCGGGACACCAAGATAACACTCTGTGCGGGGACCGTGGGGCGAGGAGGTGTCATCCCAAATCCGTTTTCCTCTCCCGCAGCCATCAGTGACCCCCAGACCTTGGCGTTGCTTTGGGGCAGGGCCCGCCCGTCTCCGTCCGGGGATGGGTTTCGGCTCCCAGTGACTCCCCCGCCTCCATAAATCCTACTCGGGGCCAGGTTTCCCCCAGGGCCGAGGGTTGTTTCCTGAATCCGTGCCCCTCACCCCCGCTGTGCCCCTGGGGTGGCTCCATGGGGTCCCAGTTAATTGTTCCCTGGCTGCTCCAATGAGATCAATCCCCTAAAAAGCCAGAACAGAGTCTGATTCCCAAATCTGAACAAATTGTATTGCCTCTGGAGGAAAGTTTTATGGGATTGTATTTGACTCCCAGGTGGGAAATATGCTTCCAGAGGGGCTTCTGCCCATCAATTTGCTCTAAATGTCACCACAATTCCAAATCCAGTGCAGAATTCTGATTTCCTCTGTCAGTATCCCAGCAAACCCAATGGGAATTCAGGGTTCCTCCATCAATATTACAGCAAACCCCCCTGGAATCCCAAGTTCCTCCATCAGTATCCCTGGAATCCCAAGGTCCTTCATCAGTATCCCACCAAGCTCCACTGTAATCCTGAGTTCTTCCCCAGCTGAGGTTCTGGACTCCCATTCTCAGGGAACCCCCCCATCTTCCCACCACTAATCCTCGTTCCCAACTTCCCTGCGGTTCACCCACGAGACCCCTTTATTTGGGAGAAAAGGGATCTGCTGCCAACAGCCCTTCCCGTGAGCAGAGGGGCTCCAAGTCAAATTGGGATCTCCAAAGAAACTCTGGAGGTCCATCCCGTTGGTCAGCAGAAGCTGCTAGTGCTGCCAGTTTATGGGTAGCAGTTGGTTTGTGGGTTTTGGTCTCTCCAAGCACTTTTCCCATGGCAGTACCTGGCACTGTGCCTGGATCCAGTTGGAGGTTGGACTGTCCCTCTTTAATTGCTTCCAAGTGCCTCCCGGACTCTGTGTGGACACTGGGAGATAAAATCGGGGTGTTTGACCCATTCCAGGTCACGCTGTGCTCCAGGCTGGGCTGGTCCTGGGATCAGCATGAGGCCAGGCAGGCCCTGGATGCTGGGGTGTGCCTGGAATGAGCAGGAGTAAGGTCCTTGGGATAGGGTTATCCAGAGCTCCACTTATACCTGGACTTGGCTTTTCCCTCCTTTTCCTCTCTGCTGGAATGCTTTTCCTCCTCAGAAACACCAAAAAAGTGACTTTTACTCTTTATAACCCAAATCCCCTCCCCATGCTCCACCCCCCACTTCCAAGGAATAGAAATTTGTGGATTTTCTGAATGGTCCAGTAAATCCTCATTCCAATAAAAGGGCAGGAAAGGATTTTTCCATGTCCTTTCCCCCATGTTCTGCCACCACTGTCCTGGTTGAACATGGGACCAGTCCTGGGTCACTCCTGGTCATTCCTGGGTCACTTCCAGAGTAGAATTCATTGGTCTGAGTTCAGGTTAAAGGGCTAAGGTTCAGTTTAAAGAGGAATGCTTGGATTTTAACACAGATTTAAAGAGCTAAGGAATGGGAATACTTGGATTTACATTTATATTTGAGAGTTCTGGATGGGGAACACCTGGATGTAAATTTAAAGGGATAAGGATGGGGAATATCTTGGGTTTTAAGTCACATTAAAGCAATAAGGATGTGTAATATCATGAATTAAATTTGCATTGAAGAGCTCTGGATGAGGAATATCTGGATTAAATTTAGAGTGAAAGAGTTAAAGAACATGAATATCTTGATTAAAATTTAAGACTAAATACATCAGGATGAGGAATACCCAGACGGAAGTGTAAAGAAATCAGGGGAACTCCTGGGTCTGTGATGGAATCTAAGCTGGGATCTCAGTGTGAACACCAAGAGAGAATGGGGAACACCTGAGTTTCCATTGGGATTTAAACGGATCAGCCTCTGGAATCCTTCCAGAGCCGGCATCAATCCCAGGCACATTTGGGTGGTTTGATCAGGTGGGTTTGATCCCGGGGGGATCGGGTCAGTGGGGGAGGATTCCATCCGCATTGGGTCCGGAGGAGCGACAGGAGGAGGCGGCACGAGGGCCTGGGGGGAATGTCGGGAGCAGGGAGAGCAGAGGCGGCGTGTGCCGTCCGTCCCTCACATTCCTCCCATCGGGACCCCCTTCCTTCCTGCCAGGATCCCTCCCCAGCCCCAGTTGCTGCTCTGAGGGGCTCCAGGATGGGGTCGGGAGCTCTGGGGGAAACAGGGCATGGCCCACGTGTGCCAGGGGCTTGAAGGTCCCTGTGCCCTGATAATCTATGCTAATTAATCCCTGTGCCCTGATAGTCTGTGTTAATTAATCCCTGTGCCCTGATAATCTATGCTAATTAATCCCTGTGCCCTGATAATCTGTGTTAATTAATCCCTGTGCCCTGATAATCCATGTCAGTGAATCACTTTTGCCCAGATAACCTATATCAGTTCATTACAGTGCCCTGATAATTGGGATCAATTAATCAATTTGCCCTGAGAATCTGCAGGAATTATTTTTCCCAGATAATCTGCAAGAATTTGTCCTTTTCCCAGACAATCTGCATTTATAAGTCATTTGTGCCCACATAATCTGCACAATTATCCATTTTTCCCAGATAATGTGCACTAGTTCCCCATTTTCCAGACAGTCTGCATTAGTCCATCATCTTTGCCTAGACAATTGGTATCTATCATTTTATCCAGATCATCTGGATTAATTCATCATTTTTTGCCCCCATAATCTCTATTATTATTATTATTATATTATTATTATTATCTGTTTTTCCCCAATAACCTGCCCTAATCCCCATTTTTCCCAAGCAGTCCATACAAATCCCCATTTTCCCCAGATAGCTGGCCCTAACCCCCGCTTTTCCCTGACCACACGCCCTAGTCCTGTCCCTCTCCGTGCCGGCACCGGCGCCGCTGTGTGCCCATCCCGGCGGGTCCAGCCGCTCCGTCCGTGCCCATCCCGCGTGTCCGTGTCCCCGCAGGCCCGGCACGATGCTGTTCCCGCGGCTCCTGCTGTGCCTGTGCGTGTGGGCGCTGTGCGGCTCCGCGAAGCCGACGGAGCGCAAGGAGCGGGTGGTGCGGGAGGCCCCGCTCAGCGCCCGGGAACACGATGACGCCCAGAGCTTCGACTACGACCACGACGCCTTCCTGGGCGCCGACGAGGCCAAGAGCTTCGACCAGCTCACGCCGGAGGAGAGCAAGGAGCGCCTGGGGTAAGTGCGGCATCCCGACCCTTCCCGGAGAGAGCTCCGGGCACGGAGAGCAGGGATGCGGTGACTGCTACCAGCGGGGACAGCGGCACGTGCGCCATTCCCCCCGCGGGGAATCCCGCTCCCAGCCTTGGAATTCACTTGGAGCAGGAGCCGTTCCCTCGTACACGCACACTTCCTAGCACCAAGCATTCCCCAGAAAGTGACCTGAAGCCATTCCCAGTGCCAGGCATTCCCCAAAACTCCAGAGCAGGCAGTGGAGGTCTGCACTGTGCCGCGCTCACTCCGTGTTCTCCATGTACCACTGGGATCACTGGTATTTCTCAGTTGGGAGGAGCTGGCTGGGAGTTGGGAAAACACAGTGTGCATGGAGATTCCCCCTCCAGCGCGGGATGGGTGCTCCCCTGGGACCCTGGGACGCGCTATGCCTCCCCTCAGACCCTGGATGGCTGTGCCTCCCCTGGGCCCTGGCTGGGCGTTCCCAGCCCCCCCCACCCCCGGCCTTGGGATCATTCCCGGGAGCAGAGCAGGGCCGGGTGCCCCCGCAGCAGCTGCTGCCACAGTTGTTCTGGAGCTCCAGGCAGCTCAAACCTGGGAGCTGCAGCCTCCAGCAGGGAGTGGGGGCTGGGGAGGGGGGCAGAGGCTCCCTCAGGAGCTCGGGATATTTCTCAGAATGCTGGGCTCCAATCACCCCAGAACTCTGTGCCTTTGGCTGGGTTTTTATGGAATCATGGAATGGTTTGGGTGGGAAGGGACCTTAAAGCCCATCCAGTTCCGCCCCCTGCCGTGGACAGGGACACCTTCCACTCTCCCAGGTTGCGCCAAGCCCTGTCAAACCTGGCCTTGGACACAGCCAGGGATGGGGCAGGCACAGCTTCTCTGGGCAACCTGTGCCAGGGCCTCCCCACCCTCACAGCCAGGAATTCCTTCCCAATATGCCACCTAAATCTCCCCTTTTTTAATCAGACACGACTTTTGCAGCCAGGCATCCCAACCTTGCTGCCACTGGAGCAGCACCTACTGCAGCCCATGGTCAATTTTGGGCTGTTTTTTTGTGAATGGGGCTCCCTGATGGGAAAGAAAAGCTCAACCACCTTGTGGGTGCTGAGGGAACCTCCAGATGAGCCAAGCCCCAGAGGTACAGTGGAATGTGCAGGGCAGGAGGTGCCAGGCTCCATCCATCCCTGTGGATCATCCAGGCTCCCAGCAGGAGGGAGGTGCCAGCTTCCCTTAGCACTTCACTCTTGTGGGCCAGAGGGAATTTCCTCCCTCCAGGGACTATTTAAACTGGTCAGCCCCTGGATCCCTTGGAGCCAGGCCCTGGTCTCTCTAAAATACAGGATCCAGGAGGCTTTTTGCCTCCTGGCAAAATCAGAGCAAATCCCTCGATTCCCCTGGAGCAGGGGCAGATTCCAAGGGAAGCTCGGCTCCAGCCGCAGCAGGCAGGCCTCCCCTGGCCTCCCTCCCCCGCCACGTTCCTGATCCAAGGGCTCCGTCACGGCTCAATCCCATTGTTCTGCCGAGTTATCCGCCGGAACGCCGGCAGCGCCCGCCCGTGCCGAGTTTCCATCGCAGATTTAACGCCCTCCACACAAACCAGCCTCAGCTTTATCTGCAGAGGCCAATTCCTGCTCTCCCGAGCTGGAATTGCTTTGATAATCTCATATTAAGGTCTGATTCCATAAATGCTGTGCTTTAACGGGAGTTGTGCTGCAGGAAGGGCCCGTTTTTCTGGGAGAGCTCCGCCTCTGGCTTTCCTAGTGCTTTCCATGCAGCTCTGCTCACCTCCCTGCTTTTTGGGCCATCAGGGATTTGGGAACAACGCCCGGGCCGTACCTTGTTTTGTCCCGGCACTGCCATTCCCTGGCAGCAGCACTGGGCACGTGGATCCCCTTGGACCAGGGAGTGGGAACGGCGAGCAGCTGCCGGCCCTTCCCGAACATCTGCTGCCCCTCCTGCAGCAGGGCAGAATGGGGGGTTTGGGAAAATGTAAGGATTTTGTGGCTTCTGCCCTGGGAAAGCAGCCGGGAGCAGCTGGTGATGGCCTGGGTGCAGGATCCGAGGGGGAGGAGGTTTGGGAGCTTCCTGAGTGCCCGGCTCCAGGTTGGAGAGAGTTTGACTTTCCTGGGAAGCTGTTCTCTAATTAACCCCCTGGAAGCTGCCCTGGAAAAACTACTTTGGCCATCGCCCCCTGCCAGCTCCAGTTCTCCATTCCAGGGGTTTTCCGCAATAAATCCCTTTGCTGGTGGTGTTACCTTCCTGGGAAAGGGAAACATGGAATTGTTTCCCTAAAATAAGAAGGAGTAGCCAGATTTATTTATGGTTTATGTATTTACGTGGACCAAGGTTTAATAGTCATGTGATATTTTACATAGTTTTATGCAAAATTGTATAATATTGACTTTTTATATATTTGTATGGAAAATTCAGAATATTTATGTGACATTTTGCATATTTCCCTGTTAAGTTTGATCAGGAATATTGGAAGGGACACTCTGCATATTGATATGTAAAATTCTGAGATTATTTCTATAATATTTAACATATTTCTGAGTAACTTTGGGCACTGTTGATGAGCTATTTTTCACATTTGCATATTTATTTTACGTATTCTGCTATAAAATCACTCAGCTCTCCAAGCAGGGCTCCACCCACTGCCCCGAGTCCGGCACCTCACTGAGACTCTGTCAGAACTAAATTCCACATTTTCCCCAGTTTTCTTCCAGTTCTCTCTCCAGCTTCCCATTGCCAGGAACATCCTTTGTGCCAAGGAGGAATTCATTGTTTTCCTTGACCAAGGCAACTCTGGAACACGGAAACCTGGGAGCGAGTGCGGGTGGCCTTGGTGTCTGGGTTTCCCGTTGCCTCAGTATTTTGGGAATTAAGAGTTCTGGTGGTGATTGAAAATTTTAAAATTCCGTATTTTCCACCTGTCTTTTAAAATTCCTCAAATACCTGAACTCAGAATTCCTGAACTGTTTTCCATTAAACCTCCATATTAGAGGAAAAACCAGGATCCTGCTTCACCAGACCAAGGATTTTGGGACTGTTCTCCCCGATTTTCATCCGGGGAGCCCAAAACCTTCCCAGCGCAGAGCTGCGGCTGCTCCTGGGAGCAAGCCCTGTGGAGCGGCGTGGATCAAACAGCCCCCACTCCCCTGCTCCATCTGCCCCTGGATCCCGCATTCCTCCCGCGGCTTTTCCTACAGCTGCTGCTAAAAATAACGGAGGCACGCGGCTGCTCCGGCGCTGGGGCTGCGCGGCTCCGGTTGCTCCCCCGGGCAGCGGGTGGGACTGGCCCTGCACCGGCTGCTCCAGGGCTCCTCTGCTCCACTGGGCTTGGGCGGCTCCAATTCCTGCTGCAGAGCCAAACTTCCCGGGTTTAGCAGAACTGTGTGTCCGTGCTCCTCGCCTGGCGCCATTGAGACAGGAGGACACACGGATGGAGCTTTTCTAAGATTTAACAGGGAAGTTTTTCCCCTAAAATTCATAATGCCTGAAGAAACCAAAACCTGAGTGGCCCAAGAGTGGCTGAGCCGGTGATTTCCATGTCTGAGCCAGTATTTTCTGCATCTGAGATGTAGTTTTGGCAGCTGACCTTGTTTTTTGGCAGCTAAACAAACGTTTGTTTTAAGGATAAACTCTTAAAATGGTTGAATTCCCAAATCCCATAACCACTTCAACTTTCTCCTGGCATCACCAGGAGAGGCAGAGCTAGTTATTCCCATTTTTGATATAAATACATGTCTGTGCTCATCTCCCGGCACCATCTTGCTGGAAGGATGCACAGATGGGTCTTTCCCAGGGGCTAACAAGGAAGTTTGTCCCCTAAAACTCATAATTTCTGAACAATCCAAAGTGGTCCAAGAGTGGCTGAGCCATGTGATTTCCATGTCTGAGCTGAACTTTTGGCAGCTGAACCATATGTTGGTTTTAAGGATAAAATGTCCAAATGGTTTAATTCCCAAATTCTGTAACCACCTCGACTTGCTCCCTCTTCCCTTTTCCATTCCCTCCCTGCTAACCCCTCGTTTTTCTTAACTTTTGCTGGATTTCTCTGCGTTTCCTACAGGAAGATTGTAGGGAAAATAGACGAGGATGGAGATGGGTTTGTGACAGTGGAGGAGCTCAAGGCCTGGATCAAGTTTGCCCAAAAGCGCTGGATTTATGAGGATGTGGAGCGCCAGTGGAAGGGCCATGACCTCAATGAGGACGGGCTTGTTTCCTGGGAGGAGTATAAAAATGCCACCTATGGATATATCCTGGGTAGGTCCTGGCTCTTGGGATGGGCCTTTCCTGGACCCAGCAGTTGAGATGTCCTGCTCTGCTTTGTAACGCGAGAGTTGGTGGGATGGAGGCGGATTGGGATGGGGCTGTGGCACAAAGGTCAGTGGGATGAGTATGGATCGGGATGGGGTTGTGGTGTGAGGGTTGTTGGGATGAATATGGATTGGGATGGGGTTGTGGTGTGAGGGTTGGTGGGATGGAGGTGGACTGGGATGGGGTTGTGGTGGAGGGGCAGTTTGGGGCCTGGATTAAGGAGGCCCAGAGGAAGTCCATGGTTGGGAGTGTGGAGTGGCGGTGGCAGGAGTTTGGCTGACCCAAGATGGATTTGTCCCCTGGGATGAGCACAGGAATGTGATGTAGGGCACGGCCTGGGTACGGGAGGGGCCAGCTGGAGCAGATATCCCCAAGACCTCACACTTAAAACCGCCAAAACTCTCCAAACTGACCTCCTGGTGGCATTAATGAAGGGAAATCCAAAATACATAGAAATCCCCCAAAGTGGATGTTTGCACCCCTGCACAGCCCCATCCTGGCATTTTTGATGCCCCTGGTGACAAATGCATCTCTGGTCTGAATCCAGGTGATTTTGGGATTAATGGCATGTGGGAATGGAGGGTTTTGGCCCTTTGAATTTCCTGGCTCCTGGGAGTGTTTGGGACCTGCAGGTGGAACCAACTGATCTGAGGCTGTGAAACCACCTTGGTGTGTCCATGTCATCCCTAAACCCACAAAAACCATTAGCAGAGATTTTAATCCCTTTCCCTTGTCCTGGGAGCAGTGTTAGACCCCAGAACTTGGAGATTTTGGGACACAAGCTGGGCTAGCAGCATGGCATGACTTCAGATACCCCTAGGAGTGTGGGAAGCAGCGGCTCTTTTGGGGTTAAAACCTTAAATCCTCGGTCCCTGTGCCAGCTCCTGCCTCCAGCGCTGCAGACTGGCCCGGGTGAAGGAGCTGCAGCTCCGGAGTGTCAAATCCACTTGAATTTCCTAAATATTGCCAAAAATAGTCAAACTGCTCCACGGGATGTGCAGAGGGGGAGCTGCTGCACAGGAGGCTCATCCATCTCCCTCTGGCTCTTCCATCTTCCTCTGACTTGGGGAGGATCTGGGTTTGCTGTGCTGGTGGCTGGGGAAGTCCCCATGACCCACCCCGGACTGGGGAGTGCTTCCCAAACCTCCCTTTTCCATGGATTTCTGGGGTCTGGGCTTACCTGCCCATGTAAATTCAGCCTGGAAGGGGGAAGAGAGGTCCTGGGAGGAGTTTGAGCACCGTTTGTGGAGTCTGGGATGGGATTTAGGACCTGCAGGTGTGGGATAGGGAAAAATACCTTCCTTTTCATGAGGAAGAACCTTAATGAGGAAACCCTGAATTAATGGAACCCCCTTAATGAGCTTAAGGAGCAGTCCTTTCCCACAGCCAGAGCAGCGAGCAGGGAGTGCCCAGCCCCCGGCACGGCCCATTCCAAACCCGGAGCACCGCTGGAGGCCGAGTGCCCTTGGCAGGCCCTGGTGGAGCCTCGACTCGTGCTGCTCCCACATACTTGGATCCTTACGGAGTGCCGGGAGGATCCTGCCTCACGCCCTGGCTCTGCCTCTTCTCAGCAGAAATTACTTTTCCACAGCTCCTTGCTGCTGAAATGTTCCCCTCTCTTCCCCTCGCTCCCCTCCCTGGCCAGAGTGGGACTGGAATGCCTCTGGAAGTGCTTCCTAAGTATTGACCCGTGGCCAGGGGATGCGTGGGGCCAGGCACCGCCCTCGGCTGCTCTGGAGTGGAGGGACCAGAATGCACTGTTTTGTCAGCAAAACAAGGTGCTGCGGGTGGTTTTATTAATTAATTAATTACATGCCAGGATGAGTCATCAGGTGGCCCCTGGAAGTGTCACAGAGCAGCGTGGGGTTCTGCTGGGGGGAATCCTGGGAAGCAGGGAATATCAGATGATAAAGGTCCAAAAGCTTCATCTGAGAGTGGAAATCTTTTTGAAACTCCCTTCAAAATCAGAATGTTATCACCATCATCCTATTTTTGTTAATTCTTCCTTATCATCATCCTTTTGTTGTTAATTCCTCAATCCTGTGGTGGGGTCCAAAACCAGGAATGCTTGTTCCAGGAGACAAGACGTTGGGTTTAGCTTGTGGCTTTGCTGCTGTGTTCTGAGTGATTCCCCAGCTCTGGCTCCTTCCCCTCCATCTGCTCCCCCAAACCTCTCCCAGCCCAGGGACTGAGACAGGAAGTGACTCTGGGGGCTTTGGGAGGTTTAACCCTTTTTAACCCACCTGCAACCCCCCCCCCCCACTCCCCCATCAAACTCATTAATTAGTCTGAGAGCAATTAAGGAATCATCTGTTAATGGCACTGGTCCTGAGGGTTTCCTTGTTTGGGTATATGCTGCTTCCTAAGGCAAAAACTTGGGAATAGAATAGGGAATTGGGGTTCATTCTGCCCTAAAGGTGTGTTAAAATCAAAATCCTTGGATATTTAGTGGCCCCAGGGCTGCTCCAGAGCTCCTTAATCCATAGCCCCTTAATCCAGAGGTCCCTAATCCCTGCCTTTTTTCCCAGGCAACAAAGCAGGAACACAGGGACTTTTGGACCCTTTTCTTAAATTAGGCCTAGCTCTGGTTTAACTTAACCAGAGCATGGCAGTGTCCTCCAGGATCCATGCTCTCCATAGGCTGCTGGACACTGCTGGCCTCATGTCCCGGAACTCCTCTCCTGCTGCTGGCCGGGCTGTGCCAGTGGCCACACGTGCCCCACGATCCCGCCCACCTGATGCCTCCTGGCTCTGCCGCCGCCCCGGCAGCGAGCGAGATCCCCTTACAAATTCCCCTCCCAAAATAGCTCAGGTTGAGCCTCTGGCCATGCTGGCCAAACCCCCCAAGCCCTGGCTTTTGGGACCTCTCCTTGGGAATGCCATGATCTCAGGGCTGCCACAACTCCTCCTCCTCCTGGGAGTGGGCACAGGAGAGACGCAGCAGCTGCCTGTAGCTGCAGTTGAGCCTGTGTTGGCAAAGTGTTGGGAGGTTGTGCTGAGATAGAGGAAATTGAGTGGAGGAAGTTGAGGTTGGGTGGAGGAGGTTGAGGTTGGATTGGGGTGAAGGTTGAGGCTGTGTGGAGGTGATTGAGATTCTCTTGAGATTGAGGTTGTGTGGAAGTTGAGGTAGTTGAGGTTGAATAGAGGAGGCTGAGATGAGATTGGATGGAGGAGGTTGAGTTTGAGTTGAGGTTGAATTGAGAATTGAGTTGGGTTGGGTTGTAGCTGTGTTGGGTTGGGCTGAGGTTGGATTGGGTTGAGGTTAGCTGGGTTGTGTTGGTGGTGACCATGGTCCCTCCCCTGCCCGAGCTGACCCGGATGCTCCCTGTTCTCCTTCCCAGATGATCCGGACCCCGACGACGGCTTCAACTACAAACAGATGATGGTGCGGGACGAGCGGCGCTTCAAGATGGCCGACAAGGATGGGGACCTGGCGGCCACTAAGGAGGAGTTCACGGCCTTCCTGCACCCCGAGGAGTACGACTACATGAAGGACATCGTTGTGCAGGTGGGGCCAGCATGGAGGCTTTCTGGGAAGCTCTGGCAGCAGGTGGTCCCTGAGGGGCAGGAATTGTTCCAGGCCTGGCTCACGCTGGCATCTTCTTGCAGGAAACCATGGAGGACATCGACAAGAACGGCGACGGCTTCATCGACCTGGAGGAGTACATCGGTGAGACGCCCAGCTGTGGCCTCCATGTCCTCTCCACGGCCCCTCAGTGTCCCCGTCCACTGGGAGCCTCTGCTGGCGTGTCTTCCCCATCCTTCCTCCTACCACCATGTTCTTCTCTCTCCCAACTTCCACCCCACCCGCCACACCTCTGTCAAGGAATTTGGGGTGAAATCATGACCCAAATGGTGTTCTGGGATTTTGGGGATGGATTTAGGGAACTCAAGGCTTGGGATGGGGATGGGACTGTGTGGCTATTGTGGTGGTCAGAAGGATCCTGATCCCACTCTCCCCCAGGTGACATGTACAGCCAGGACGGCGACGCCGACGAGCCCGAGTGGGTGAAGACAGAGCGGGAACAGTTTGTGGAATTCCGGGACAAGAACCGGGATGGGAAGATGGACAAGGAGGAGACCAAGGATTGGATTCTACCCTCGGACTATGACCACGCCGAGGCCGAGGCCCGGCACCTCGTCTACGAGTCTGACCAGGACAAGGTGGGCTGGCGGCTCCGGTGGGATTTCAGGAGTGGGATGGGAGGAATGGGGAAATAGCGGGATGTGGCATTCCCTGCAGGACGGGAAGCTGACGCGAGAGGAGATCGTGGACAAGTCGGACCTGTTCGTGGGCAGCCAGGCCACGGACTTCGGGGAGGCGCTGGTGCGGCACGACGAGTTCTAGGCCCGCCGCCGACACCTATTTATGGGCTCCGTCCCGCGCCGGGGCCGTTCCTGCCGCGGAGAAACCCCATCCCGGCTCCCGGGGATGGGGCTCGGGAAAGCCACACCCCCCGGCACTTGGGGCTCGTCTTGTTGTGGGTTTTCCCGGGATTTTAATGACTTTTGGGTTATTTTTGTATGTTTTGGTTTTACCACGAGCGGAAATGGCTCCCCTGGCGTGGGGGCAGCGATGGGGCTGCCCGGGGCTGCAGGGCCCAGGGGCTGGGGGGGAGTGGGAAATTCACAGTGGGATTGGGATTGGAATTGCAGTTGGAATAAAAATTAGAATGGGAATTGGAATTAAAATTGGAATTAAAATTGGAATTAAAGTTGAAATTTAAATTATAATTGGAATTGGATTGAAATTGGAACTAAAATTGGAATTAGAATTTAACATTAAAATGAAAATTGAAAATTGAAATTGAAGCAGAATTGGAATTGGAGAAGTGAAATTGAATTAAATGGAAACATTGACATGAAATTGGAATAAAAAATGAACTTTGAAATGAAAATTCAAACCCCAAGAAAACCCCGAAAAACCTCGGAGGAGCAGCAGGACCTGGGAGGGGACCTGGAGGTGATGCCAGGGGGTTTGGGCCCCCCTCCCCCGTTGCCACCCCCAGGGATCTGGGCAAGACCCCCCTCCCCCCAGCCCTGCTCCAAGTGCCTTGAACCCCCCAAACCTGGGGGAGGGGGGCTCATCCCACCATCCCACCCCACTCTGTGATAATTCCCAAGGTTTTCCCTTCTCTGTGTTGTTTGTCCTCCTGCAACCCCCGGAGCTGTGCAGAATCGGGCCTGGCCATCTCCAAATTCCCAGGTTTTCCCTTAAATCCTTTTCCAGGGGTTTCCAAGTGCTGACCGAATCCTCCCATCTCCTCCTCCTCCTCCTCTTTCTACTCCTCCTTTTCCTCCCCTCCCTAAATCCAGGGGCAAGTGGGTTGGGAAACATGCCCCCACGTGGGGCTTGGGAATCTGGGAATGCAGGGGGTGATCTGGATATGTCGGGGGTGGTTTGGGACACCAGGGGTGATCTGGGGCAGCAGGAGTGATTTTTGGAACAGTGGGAAAGACCCCCGCCCCAGCACCACCTCCAGTGCAGCTACCCCCACCCCAAACAGCCCCTCTCCTAACTGCCCCCACCCCCATCCATGAGGATTTGGAGCCCTGTGACAACTCCAGACACGGATTTTTCGCCTCCTCCGGGTTTATTCCTCGATTTTCTCCTTGGGCTGATTGAAGGGATCCGGATCAGTCGTGACTCAATAAACCTGTTCACCCCCCGACAGGCCGAGGGGGACGGACCCCAATTCCATGTGTCTCCCCAAACTGGGATGTGGGGGAGAACCCCTGGACTGAGCCAGGAGGATTCGGGTAGGGGGGGTGGGCCTGAGAAGTGGAGTGGGGGGAACTGATGGGGGGGTTGGGGGTGTGAGGGGATGTGGGGCGTGTGGGAGTCCTGCCCCTGGGGCTTGAGGAGCTCAGCCCCACAGAGGTAATCCAGCCCCACCCCAGGCCCACAGATGGGGGGCTCAGCCCCACCCCAGCCCCACAGATGGGGGGCTCAGCACCATCTCAGCCCCATGGATGGAGATGGTTGGCAACATCCCTCGTCCCTGCCCCCCACTGCCTGTGGGGCCTGGGGGGGGCCAAGGAAGCAGAGTCCCACCATGGCATCACTGTGGCACAGCCACCTCCAGGAACCCCATCCTGCCCCACTGTGGGGCACAGTTTCTCCTGGGACCCACCCTCCTTCCCTGCCGTGAGGCACAGCCACCCCTGGAACCCCATTCCCACCCAACCGTGGGGCACAGCCACCCCCAAGACCCCTATCCCATCCCACCATGTGGCACAGCCACCCCTAGGCTCCCCCATTCCCACCCTGCTGTGGGGCACAGCTGCCCTCAGGATGCTCATCCCATGGGTCCCCCATCCAACGGGGTCCCACCGTGGGTCCCAGGTGCTCAGTGGGTCCCCTGTCCTGGGGGTCCTGCCGTGGGTCCCGAGTGCTCAGTGGGTCCCCGTTGCGCTCAGACCGCGGCCATGGTTTATTGTCCCACCCGCGCTACATCCTAGGCTGGCCGGGGACCCCGGACCCCCGGGGCACTGCCAGCCCCACAGTGGGGGCAGCCGGGGGGCAGCTGGGGGTCCTGGGGGGCAGCCGGGGGTCTCGGGGGTTGGGGCGGTGCCAGAGCCCCTCAGCTGGGGCTGACCTGGCTGGAGGACACGGAGGAGACCTCGGTGCGCTGGGCCGAGCTGGACACCTCGGAGTCGTCCGTCATGGGCCGCCCGCACACCGTCTCCATGATGCAGGCGCGGAACTGCGGCGACACAGACGGGTAACGTGGGGTCATGGGACAGGGGACAGCTCAGCCTGGGTGTCCTGCTGGTCCTGTTTGTGTCCCTGGCACTGTCCTCACACCCCCTGATGCCACGTTGGCCCCATCTCCTGTCCCTGGGGTTGTGGTACCCCCAGCCCTGCAGGTGTCCCAAGATGTCCCTTATACCCCATATGCCCTATCCCCAAGTGTCCCTGGTCCCCAGATGTCCTTGAGCACCCCTGCATGTCTCCCCTGCCCCAGGTGTCCCCATCTCCTGTGTGTTCCCCTCATCTGGGTGTCCTGAGAAGTGATGGGTCTTGTCCCCATCACCTCTGTGTCCTGGGGTGTCCCCTCACACGGGTGTCCCCTCACACGGGTGTCCCCTCATACGGGTGTTCCTGGGTGTTCCTGGTCCTCAGGTATCCTTGGACAGCCTCGGATGCCCCCATCACCTGGTGTCCCTGGGTGTGTCCCACTCTCCCACGTGCCCGGGCTGTCCCCCCGTCCCGTGTCTCTGTGGGTGTCCCGGTGTCGCTGGTGTCACCTGTTTGTTCATGAAGCAGTAGATGATGGGGTTGTAGACGCAGGCGCTCTTGGAGAAGAAGGCAGGGACGGTGACGAGGCGCAGGTCGATGCCGTGGTCGCGGTTGTTCACCATGTACATGGCCAGCGCCGCGTAGGGGACGTAGCACAGGCAGAAGGACCCGACCATGACCACGACCATGCGCGACACCTCCCGCTCCGCCTTCTGTGTCGTGGCCGACTCCTGCTGCTGCGCCGCCACCTGTGCCGGGGACGGGGACACCTCGGGCCTGCCCGGGCTTCTGGCCCCTTGCACTCCCCCTGACCCCTGCCCAGAGCCTTGACCCCCTGCCCAGTGCCCTGACCCCCTGCCCAGCCCCCTGCCCCCTGCCCATCCTCCTGCCTGTGCTCCTGGCCAACCTTCTGTCCAAGCAGCCTCCCCTCGCTTCCTCCTGCTCTCCCTCACTCCAGTCCTCCCTCCCTCC